>PVKS010037785.1:0-18388 GCA_004027875.1 Aplodontia rufa
TGAATGCCTTCACTCATCTGTGGAGGCTGAAGCTAAACCCTGACCATTGCAAAAGGAGGTTAACTCTCACGTATTAAAACACTGAAAAGGTGTAGTGACATACAACCTAAGGCATTCATAGTGATATATTGGGAAGGAGGCGGGGAGGGACAAGGGTGGGTAATTAGGGGGGGCTCTAGGGGGTAAATCTAATTTTCAGAATATAATTATATTGTTTCATTGGAAAAATTTAAAAATGGCATAAAAAAGATAACTCATCATCCTGAAAAAAAAAAAAAACAACTATATGGCTCCTCTTAAAAACCAACTCAATTACTTCTCAACAAATGGCCTTATAAATTCCCTTCACCATCCTTTTATTGTTTATATATTTAGTTTTGTGACTCTTTAAGACTAAAGTCACTTTCACCATTAGACTATAATTCTGGGACTATTTCTGATTTGTTGACCATTACACCATCCAGGCTCCATTCTACCACAGTGACTAGAAAAAGAGCCAGACATTTAATATGTTTTAAATGAACAAATAATGAATATGCCAAAGCAAGTGGAGGAAGAGAGGATGGGGATCACGGTAACGGACAGAAGAATGTGAGAGATAAAAATGACCAAAAACACACATTTTATATTACTTTGTTAAAAACTTGTATGGTTGTTCAAAAATTAAAAAAATTAAAAAAAATGACCAAAAACACAAGTGGAGAGGTTTGCCACAGAAAGGTCACTTCTTTCTTTGATACTCAAAAATAGCCACAGGAGGAAGATAAAATTATAGACAAATATATTGAGAAAGAAGGCTGAAAATCTGAGGGAGTTCATTTTAGATGGCATTTCTTCAAAAAAGAAGGAGCCAAAGTCAGCCTGGAGTCAGAGGTTAGCGTCTTGAGGAATTATTTTTTGATGAGGTGGTACAGAGAACTGGAGTAATGAATCAAAAGTAAAGAAAAAAGATGACCAAGACCATGGGCTCACTGAGGCAAGTAATCACAAACCCGACACAGAGACAGCCAAATATGGCTTTTATCTTTCTTTCTTTCTTTTTTTAAAGCAATGATTAAACACCAGAGTAGAAGTAAGAAAAATGGACAAGCAGTTTACTCCCAAGGCTGGGAGCTGGTAAGACAAGTTACGCATTAAGTGCTCTTCAAGCATCTGGCATCAGACTGCTAAATAATGCTGTTTCCATGCACTTATTTCCCAGCGGTCTTAAGTGATCTGGTTTGGGAAGAAGGAAATTTGACTGTAGATAACCAAGAAGGCAGTAAGCACACAATACCATCCCACTTTTTTTTTTTTTAAAACAATTCCCACAAATTAAGCAGTCATTTGGAACATTCATTTCCTCTTTTAAAACCGAACTGTTCCCTAATCCCCAACGCTAGAGAATAGTTCTTCCCAAATCAGGTCAATGGGACAACCAGGAAATCTTCTATGTTAATATACCACCGTGCACAAGAGGAACTGCTTATATTCATCTATAGTAATAGAGAAGCAGTTAACAGGTTTTAAAAAGAGAAAAGACTCATCAAGTACAAAAAAGTTCAAGTAAAAGAGTAATGAAAGCAAATTTCTTCCAGTATGTTGAAAACAATCTTTTATTTTATGCATGTGTTGTCTGGATAAAACAGACACTAGATTCTTCCCTTTTTATGTTTTCCTAAAGGAGAACCATGTCAAAATAGTGACCATTATGACCACAGAATCACGACTACTTGGTAATAATAACCAAAACATTAGCATATGGTTAGTTTTCTATTGTTTATACAAAGATGAGCATAGTTACTTTCTCAAACAAAGGAAATAAACAGTAGTCAATAGATATTCAAATTTAATTGAGATATTTTATATCTATTCATCACCTGGAGTCTCAAACACCTGGACTTATCTTTATGTGACCCCCCCCAACCCCCGTTGTCCCCTCCCTGCTCAGAGCCTCACACATACTATACTAGGCAAGTGCTCTATGATGAAGCTGTAGCCCAAGCTGTTTTTCAGTAGGGTACCCTGTAACTCTAACACCATTACTCCTACATTTGTAGGTAATGAAATAATGAAAGCAAAAGTTCATTAACAAAATCTAAAAATAAGGAGAGCTGTAATTTATAGGAAAAATACTCATATTCTAATATATATATATCACATATATATTTCTATTAAAATAGAACAATGATTCTTAACTGGGGAATAGGGGGTTATGTTGAACCCTAGGGGAAATCTGGCAATGTCTGGAACTTATTTTTAATTGTGACAACTAGGAGGAGGTGCTTCTGGCATCTTGTGGGTACAGGCCAGTGATTCTGCTAAACACAATGCACAACACTGTCCCAATAACAAAGAATTATCAGTCCCAAATGCCAACAGCGTTGAGGCTGAGAAATCCTGAAGTAGAGTAGTTGATAAACCATGAGGGCAGAGAGCTAGGCTGTCAAAGAACTTCCAGAAAAAGGTCATGATGCTTGTCAAGTCAGAAGACAGGGTGACTGATAATCAATTCTGCCACTGTCTAAAGGACAATTTATGACAGAATGATTGGTGGAAGTCCTCCCAATCATATCTTTCACATTTTAGATCTGTAACACATTTTCAGAGAAATGTTACTAATACTTAGGTTATTCTTTGGCAACATCATGAAGAGCAAACACTGTATTATTCTACCAAACAACAGAGTCACTGTCAGAGCACGGGGCCAAGCAGAACACTAATTAGACCCTGTTCAATATCACTTACTTTAGACTTTTAACTATAGTCATCACTAAATGATACCTCAGATAATTCTACCAATGCTTTTTATAAAATCACATAAAATGTCCACTGCCCATCACACTGAGGAATGTGAAAATGCCCTATAAATACTTACTATATTTAGTAGAAAACGAATGATATTTTTTTAAGAGCTTGTATTACTCTCTAACCTGACTGTTAATGGAAGATCTATGTAAAAAAAATGAGACATGACAGAGGCTGAACTCAGGCTCAAATCAGAATTAAATAGTGGGGTGCTAAATAGGAAAATAATCTCACCTGTTATTTTGTGTAAAATTTAATTAATGGGGTGAGAAAGGCACCAAGGAACATTTTTTACACATAGTTTCGGGGTAAAACTACAGAAGGACTCTCTCATAGCCCCTTTATTTCAGAACTGTCTAGGCTCTGCCCCAGGCTAGATAGAACGAGAAGACAAGTCACTTGTGTATCACTCTACTGAGGGTCATAGGGTTCTGGAAACATGGAGAACAACTGCCTCAACATAGAAAGCAGGGGCTGAAGTATGCATGCCCAATACAATGGCAAAGGTATATGTACAAATGCAGCAAAACTTCCCATTAAACTTTCAAGAGAGTCAAGAGCCTTGAGGTCTCCATCAGGGTAGGAGAAATTCTCCACTGGCCTCTGGAGCTTTCAGCATCCCTCTGTGGAGGACGTTTAGGCCTTGAGCGTTGGCAGGGGATCGGGATGGGAAGGACTCTCACTGGCTCTGCTGCTGTCTTCTCACTGGAATTCCTCTTTCTTTGTGGGGATGTTTTCTCTGTCTTGATATGAGACTAACAGATCTTTTTCAGATATAAATCATATTTATATAAGATTGATATATTTTTTAAACAACTTTTTGGTTAATATAATATAGTTGTTATAAAGCTACTGAAATCAATTACTGGAAAGAAAAAAGACATTAGTGCTGTCTGAACTGAAATTCCTCATGTAATACAAAAATAATTAGTTTTAAGTTACTTATAATTAAGATTTTAGATCACTTTTATCATTATCCTAGCTATGGACTGTTAGTTTTGATTTAGTTCTCTTCAGATAAAGAAAGAAAACTTCAAATATTCCTGGAACTTTAAAGCCAATCTAAGCATAAACTAATTTTTATTTAACATATAATAAATTAGAGATAATTCACTCTATTTTATTTGGTAAGCAGAATTACTAAAGTAAAAAATATTAAAACATAAAATATAAATTCTTCTTTCTTCTTATTTTGTGGTGCTGGGATTAAAACAAAGGCCTTGGCATGTCAGGCAAGCACTCTACCACTGAACTGTGCACACTCCCAGGCCCTAAATACATATCATTTTTTAGCAAAAGGAAGGAGGCGATAATTGAAAATATATTTTCTTTTCTTCTTTTTTCTTTTCTGAGTTTGGGATATTTCTTTTTTTTTTTCTTTCTTTTTTTATTCATTAAACATGGTCTTACAATTAGGAGGGAATCATCATCAAACAACCAAGAACAAAGGTATAAGGACAGAACAAGCCAAGGCTGATGCCATTCCATGGTTTCCCCCCTTGGGTTCCCTATGGTTCCATGTTTCAATGAGTCTGCAAAATAACCAATTTCCTGATATTTGGAAAATCCATTTCACCACACACAAAAAATTATCAGTGTTTGTTATACATTTGCTATTGGTCTTAACATAATCATAAAATCATATTATTCTTAGGGTTGAGAATAATATAGATTTACTCCTGGTCAGGAATAGTATATGGAAATTTTTTTCTATATAAATTAACTATTATGAATTGAACCCAGGTGTGTTCTACCACTCAGGTATATCCCCAGCCCTTTTTATTTCATTTTTTAAACTTTGAGACAGGGTCTTGCTAAGTTGCCGAGAATGGCCTCAAACCTTTGATTGTCCTGTCTCCCAAGTTGCTGAGATTATAGGTATGTACGACTGTCCTTGGCTGTATAGAACGATTTTGGCCAATAATATTATATATAGCACAATTACTAAGTACTCTGAAGACTGAGAGAAATCCACAAACACTGAAGGTAATCTTACTGCCTACTCTTTTCCCAAGATATAAGAGAAACCCGTGAATATTAGAAGTAATTTAGGGGCTGGAGCGGTGGCTCGGCAGTTATGGCGCTTGCCCAGCAGGCGCGAGTACACAGGTTCAAACCCCATGTACCCACACACACAACTAAGGGTCAGAGCAACGAAAGCTATGTGAAAAACTCAGTAAAAATTGTTCTGTCTCTCACTGTCCTTCTCTCTTTGAAAAAAAAAAAGAAGGTAATCTATTTATTGCCTATTCTTTTTCCAACAGGTTGACAGAATCACTAACGTAAATTCTGTGTGAGTGTTGGATAGAAGAGGAGCTACAATGGAATTATGTGATGCTTTTGGGTTCTCTGTTCTTGTTCTGGATTAGAAAAGAACACAACTGTTTCTGAATATAATTAGAGTGGGCACTCTGGTTTAGGAGCCAGCCCTTTTAAATGAAGCCAACTTGTACTTAGTGACTCTACATGTCTAGTAAAATACTGAAAATAATTAAAAATACTCTTTTCCACATGTGAAGATAAGCTATAATGGATATTTTAATAATTATCCTGGAAGAGCAAAACCAATAATTATTATTCATTTAATGAGTTTTTAAAAAGGATAAGTGAAAATATCATAGTAATTGTTCCACATTTTCAGAAATAAACATTTCTGTGCATAATCATTATTCCACATCTGGCAATTATACAAAAACATACTTAGTTGTGTCAATATTGAAATAAAAGATAGTTGAAAATGTTCAACTACAACTTTTGTTTGTTAGAAGTAAAAAAAGAAAAGCAAACTCAGTATGTTCAGGAATTTTTAAATAACCCTGAACAGTTAGAAATTAAAAAAGGCAAAACTGAATTTTAATAACTTGAGGGTTTTTTTGTACGTGTGGTTCTGGGGAATGAATACAGTTGCCTTGCACATGTTAAACAAGTGCTCTGCACTGAACTCACTCCTCTTTATTTTATTTTGAGACAGGGTCTTGCTAAGTTGCCCAGGCTGTCCTTGAATTCATGATCTTCTTGGCCTCAGTCTCCTGAGTGGCTGGGATTACAGGTGTGTGCAACCATACCTAGTATATTTTATTAGCTTGAAATGGTTCAAAAATAGAATCAATAAGAAAATATGCCCAAGATATATTGATAAAAGGAAAAGAATATGAAGTACAGTCCTAGTTTCATAGAAAAAAATGAACATGAATACAGGTATGTATGTCTGTATATGCAGAGAATGCTTTTAGAGAAAGATGCCAGAAGCTGTTAGAATGAACATGTTTATCAGCAGGGTAGAAAACTTGCTATTCATTTTATACTATATTAGATTTCTAAAACTATGAGTATATATTACTTTCATAGAACTTAAAAAATTGAAAAACTTAAAAAAAGGAATTTTAATCATAACTTCTCTCCCCAAATAAATACATCATATAGGTTAATGATTAGGATAGCAAATAAAAGGTCCAATAATTTCTACAGATCTCCCTTCTATTATCATTAATAATAATAATTTTAATTATTACATTATAATTATACATATAACCAAGATTCATTGTGATATATTTGTACATGGGCATAGCATCATTTGTTGATCTGGGGAAGAGATGGGGGAAGAGAAGAGAAGGAGGTTTGTGGAACGACATTGATCAAATGTTATTTTCATGTATGAATACAGCATAATGAATTCCATTATTATGTATAATTCTGATGTACCAATAAATAAGAAAAACAAATGAAAGGTCTAAAAAGAAAAAAAGTGTAAAACACAAACAGAAAATAAATACAAGTTATCAGCATTATTTTTTCCCCCAAGCTTCCAAGTTTCTTTTCTCCATAATAGCATCAATATTCTTTTTTTTTTATTAGATGCAAATGTGTAGCACATCTTGGTAAAAATGTTCTAGAATAACCCTGGAGGAAAACATTCTTCTATTCCTACTCCCCTGCTGTATAAGTAATTATTGATTTGTTTGGGGGCTCTCTGGCCTACCCTGGGGAATAACTCAAGCCTTGCTCCCTCCTCATGCAGTAGAAGAGCCAGCGACCAACACTGCCATCACCCACCAACATTTCAATGAGCCAGATGAAAGGCTGGAATGCACCTGGCACATTTACCAACAGAGCAGGTATGTTCCACTGGGAACAATGTGTAAGTGTGGTAGCTGCCAAGTTATTAAAAGGTATAATTTTATTTCTTATTCTACAGTCTGAACAAAAATAATTTTTAAAAGCAAGGTAAAACAAGGTACACTCCAAGCATTTATAAATATGTCACTGTATATACAATAGTCATGTATATAGAAATGTTCTTCATAGGTATAAGAATTATGTCACTGTACCTGGGTATTTTACGAAAAATATAGGACCCAGACAGGCAAGGGATAGGGGCAATGGAAAGAGGGAGGTAGAGGGGTGTAGGGGTGGGATAATTGTATTGCTGTATTGTGAAAATCTATGAATATGTGACAACAAATTCCATCATTATGCACAACTATAATGCACCAATTAAAAAAAACCAGAAAAATTACTGGAGGTTCTTTCCTGTTTTCCCTTGAAATGTAGAGTCAAACTCTAGGCATAGGTATGAGACTAGTCCCAGCTACTTGGGAGGCTGAAACAGGGAATTTGTGGCTAGCCTGGGCAACAGATTATCTCAAAAACAAAAGTATACAGAAGACACCATTTAGAATTTCTACATGAAAAAGGGCACAAAGAAACAAACACGAAACAAGAATGTAAAAAAAGCACTGGGACACAAAACCCGGCCAACTGTGTAGATAAACACTATCTGTGTCATTGACTAGGTGGGTGGAAGGAAAAAGGGGACTGGCCTGAGAATACTGGGGCTATTACCTTAATTAGCAGGGTCATTTTGAATTAATCTCTTAACTTTACACATCTCAATTTCTTCATGAGTAAAAGGAAGAAGCCGAATAAAATCATCAGGGATGATCTCTAAGGTCTTTTTTCCCTGGCATTCATTTTGTAATTTTATGAGCTCAGACTCCTCACAATCCTAATCACTTAACAGTGACTACTCTTCAGGTTCTTTTTAAAAAATATATCTCACATGTAATAATAAAAATAAGACTTGCACATGAAGTTAAACATCTGATAGACTTTGTGGTAGGTTTATAAGGCAGGAGCTTGATAAAATCAAACCATATATATTTTGATAAAGGAACTACTAAACTTGAGATGCACCTAGCCAGGTGCTAAGAAAGCTCGGTTTTAATCTCTTAAGGGTTGGCCGCTTGCTTTGTAACTCAGAGTACCCACAGCATTTTAACTGCCTGGGGCCAACATTATGTTTCTCAAGGACTTCTTTTTATATAAGTGTTGATCATTCCTTACATTTTGTCTTGTAGGGAAGTAAAATACTGTCTAAAATATACCCACATATCATAGGTGAAGAAATACATGCAGGATTCTATGATTCTTCTTCTTTTTTTCCCCTGAAGGGCTGGGGCTGAAATCCAGGGTCTTGTGCATACTAGGCAAGTGCTCTACCACTGAATAACATCCTCAGCCCCCTGGGGACTTCTTCTCTAACACATGGATTTAGATAAATCATATCAAATCATATTTTTCAACTAAAGAAATCCATGCACTTTTAACGTTCAAGCCTGATTTGCATTCCATCTCTTCCATGAAAGCTTTACTATTTCCTTGCTCAAATTATTATTATAATTCAAATTATCCTCTGAACACTTGCTTTACCTATTTTACTTCTCTATTATTATTTTTTTCAGAGTTGGGGACTGAACTTAGGGCCTTGTGTGTGTTAGCTGCATCCCTAACCTTAAGTTTAAAACTAATTTATTTTGCTAGTCTGTAAGTTCCTTGAGATCTATCAGAATTTGGGTTGGCCATCAGTGGGATTAGCCTGAAGCAGACCTTTCAGGATCAAGTCCACCATGTGAAGAACTAATCTGCTAAGATGAATGTAAAGGATTGTTTGAAGCATGGAGATTAGTCTGTAAGGGAAAAAGCCACACAAAACCAAAAAATCAACTACAATTTAAACTGAAGAATTTTGGAATTGCGTAGGGGTCTCTATCTTTAGGAACACAGGTATACTGGGGATAGGAGAGGAACACCCCTGCTCTGTTTGTAAAAGTGCCAGAATCCTGCATGTATTTCTTCTAGGATATGGAAGAGGAAGGACAATACCCACCTTACAGGCAGCCAAAAAGATACTGAGAGTCCCTTTTGATCTCCTCTGGCTGAGGAGTTAATTCATGGGTACTGAACAAGAATACATGCAGAGGTGGGGTTAGACAGTCTCAATTTCAACAGTCAGCACGATGCAGTCAGGGATACCAGTAAGTCACCGCAAGTAAAGGCTATATTTTCATAATACTACAAGGAGTTTTTGATAGAGACTAAAAATGTTGTTAGTGTTAGTTGCCACAGTGACTCCTCATGCCAATGTTATAAAGGATTCCTCTGCATTAAATGTTTTTAGGGTATACATTTAGATCAGCACGATTATGAGTTATGTGCTTGTTTTTCCCTGAAATCTTACAGTGTAATCCTAACCCTCACGTGGTAATTTTGGGAGGCAATGAGGTCATGAGGGTGAAATCATGAAGAATGGGATTAGTGCTTTTATAAGAAGAGATAGGAAATTCCTCTCTCTGCCATCTGGCTTCAGAAGATGCAATGGAGCTGAAAACTAGGAATCTGGCCCGAAATCAGACACTGGATCTACAACACTTTGATACTGGACTTCCCATCATCTGGAAATGTAAGAAATAAATGTTTGCCATTTAAGTCACTGGTCTATTGTTATAAAAGACAAGCATCTGACTAAATTCTTAAATCTGGTGCAAACTGCAAACGATGGATAATATTACGCATGAACATTTGCTTATAATTGAATTCCATTCTTGCCTTGCCAATTCTTTTGACAGTATTGTAGTACCCATGCTGTTGTAGGCAACCATCACCTTATATCCTTGCTATATTGTAAGCTGTTTTACTAGAAGCCATTTTTTCCTTTCAGTTCCTTGCAGCACAGGCTGTCTTCTCACATATCCAACTGTGAGCCATGGGAGCCAAGAGTTAACACTGGCCTCTTTCCTCTCTTCTGCGGATTTTGGACTACTGTGCTTCTACATCACTTCTCCTCAGATGTTTTGACTCCTGGCTATAACACTCTCTTCTTATCTTTGCAGCTGCCATCTTTGGACCTTGTTGTCCCTCTAACAGTATGATTCTTAAAGTTGACTACACATTAAAATCACCTGGAAAGCTCTGGGCCCATTCCAGACCAATTAACTCAATCTGTGGGGCATGATGATAGTCACCAGTATTCAGTTTTTAATTCCTTAGGTGACTGCAACATGAAGCCAAGAATGAGAGACCTCTGCTCTAACACATAATTAAGGATACTGGATCTTGCTTCATCAATTTCCTTTATAAACTCATTTTTGCTATTACCCTGGAATTTCAGTGTTGAAGAAAACAAGCTGCCAACACTCTGGATCCTAGTCCCTCAACCAGCTCAATTGTAATATCATGTCCTTTAATTTCACTTCAGTTCTTATGCACACTCTATCATAACCTGGAGTGCTTAATACCTGCAAAATTAATTAAGCAAGGGAGTTGTTGGCCTTAAACACTACTGTTGCTCCAACTTGGTGAGTCCTTTACTGTACAACACTATGCCTCCATCTGGGCAGGGGCAGCTTACTGCAGCCTCGTAGAGAACCTGGCTTTCTAAGTCTGTCAATCTTCTTTTGATTCTCCATCTTCTTCAATCTGTCTGATCCTTTAAGATATATCACTCCAGTGGTTCTTATCAAGGCTATCAAGTCTTTTATACTCTGGTTCCTCTATCATAAACACAAGTTCAAATACATCAAACTAAATTTACCTTTTCCACTGTTGTACAAGATGCTGAGCACAAATGAAGAAAAAAAATCCAACGACACAGGTTTGTGAAATCTACATTTTTATGATATCCAAACATTAGTTCCTAGAATTTCTGAGAAATCTTTTTCCTTTTTTAAATGAGCTCTTACTCCTACTTTCCTTAGAGGTGATTCAAATGGTCATTCTCTCTCTCTTTTTTTTTTGAGACCCTATCTCATTCCTGTGTTCCTTACGTTAGAAGTGGACCTTTATTTCTATTTTGGAGAACATGAAGATATTCTTAATTTCTAGATTTCAACTGTATCAGTTTATTTACATTCACATCCTCTTTCTTGTCTCAGAAGGCTATTGCTCTAAGATTGGCACTGCTGACATTTTTTGCCAGGTAATTCTTTGTTGAATGGGGCTGTCTTCTGCATTCTACAAAGATTAGCAACATCCAATGCCACTATCCACTAGATGTCATTTGTATCCACCTCCTTTTAGGTTGAATAACAAAAAATGTCACTGAACATTGCTAAATGTCTCCTGGAAGGCAAAATCACCATTAGGTGAGAACCACTATTCTAAGTTGATGCTCACTTGTCAACTTCTTTCTGATTAAAAAACAAACAGACAAACAACAACAACAAAAACCTTCTTAATTCCTCCAAGATCCACTTGTATCCTTGGTATCTTTTATTTATCTTGAATCTGCCCATTGGTTTTGTCTTCTTAGTATATAATTTTATATATATCTCCAGTATTTTTTAAAAAAATCATTCTTGGACACAGGTCTCCCCTTCAGTCACTGCTCAATCCTTTTTTATTCTTTGAAGTGAAGCATTGAGAATGATATCCACAAGTTCCCTTGCTGAGGCTCCATTTTTAATCTACCCTTTAATCCTCGTCACTCCACTGGTAACTGGTGCAAAGCTTCAAAGATCCTCTTGATTACCAAGTACTTAGATAACCTACCTGCTCAGCTGATTCTGACTACACTTTCCTTGAATCTTTCTCTCCTAGCTTCTAAGGCAGACATTCTATTTTTTTTTCTTTAACTATTTCTTCTTATTTTTTCCTTTCTTTAACTTCCATTGAACTAGTATTCAGTTGGGTTTTGTCTGGCTGTCTCTCAGAATTTGACAACACTCTTTCTGAGCTACTATCTTCATTATAAGCTCCTACCTACTAATATAATACAATTAATACATTAATTACTCTTTGATTTTGAAGTTCAATCTTCTCTCAAAATTCAATCCTGTATTTCTGATCCCTGGTGCATATTTCTACCTGGTAGCACTATATTCACTAATAAACTGAGATGTCCAAAATTGAACTCATTTCCTCCTCCCTACCATCCCTCGTCTCTGCCTCCTAAATCTTCCTTGCTTATTTTATTATTCCTGCAGTACCACCATCTGTTCAGCTGTATAATAAACTAGGGTCCTTATAAAAATACTACATTTCTTCACTAATCACATCCACTGAATCATAAAATTCTGGCAATTATACCTTATGTCCATGGCCCTCTGTCCCCACTAGTTCAGGCTTTTATATTTTGTTTCTATGGATTCCTAATTTCCTTGCACTAGGGCTTAGCTACCTCTTGTCCAACCACTATGCTCTCATTAGAATAATACTTTTCTCTCAGTGCTGCAAATCTAACCCAGGGACTCACACATGCAAGCCCTTTACCACAGAGCTACATCCCTAGGCCCTAAAATGACCTATTAAATATGAAAATCCTTTCATGTTACTCCCTGGGTTACCTTCTTCAGAGGATCCCCTTTGTCTGGAGGATACAATCAAAGCTATTAGCACAGTACACTAGGCTCTTGCTGGCCTGGCTCCTGAATCTCTCCAATCCTCTTCCCATTAGCTCTATGTTCCTCAGACGTAATCATTATATGCCATACCTCACTAAAGTAAGGTATGTGTGATTTTTTTTTTTTTGGTTTTATTTTCTGCTCTGGTATTTTTTTTTTTTCAAGTTCATCTATATGTACATATTTTTACATCCTAGAAGCCTCCGGCCAAGCACTTCCTCCTCTGAGAACTCTTCCTGGACTCCCCCAGGACAGATTCAAAAGCTTTCTTCCAATGTGTTCCCAAAGCATTGTGTCTGGGTCCGCTGGAATTGCCTGCTTACTGCTGTCTCGCCCACCAGTCTAGTCTATAGGCTACTGAGGGGCAAGTGTCTTATCTACTCAGTCCTGTTTCAGTGGAAACTATGAAAATATTTGGCCTGGAGGTAGGTACTCAGTAAGTACATGTTCAATGACTGGATGATACATCACAGGTTCAAATAAAAAAGAGAAACTATAAAAGTTTGATACTATAACAATATGCTTATTGACAGGTATTTGTTTCAAAAAAAGTATATCTATCAGTTCATCTGAGTTAAGAAACAGTGAGGCTACTAAGTCTAAGGCAAGAGCTACTGTCACTCAAAAAAAAAACAAGCTTAATAAGCAATATATTAAGAACTTTTTTATTGAAGTACAACTAATATCAGAAGAATAGTGACTGATATTTCTGAGGGATCTGATGACACAGACAAAACAACCCCCCTCCCCACGTTTCTCTGGCTGATAATACATCCACATTCATTTTAACTCAAAAATGTTTCAGATTACTAGCAAGTAAAAGGAATACTTACAAGGAAAGAAGACCTTTATTATGTGACTCCAGTGACCTCTAGCATAAATATGTACCTCCCAGGACGGGCTGTCAGTAGCATCAGTACTACAGTTGAAGAAACAAGTATAATGTGGAAATAGCATCACACTTAAAGTCATGAGTTCTACTTTGGGTCCTTTGCCATAACTTAAAACTGAGACTTGGGGACCTACTTTATTCTCTCTGAGCCTCCTCAGTTTCCTTATCTGGAAAATGGCTATTGCAACATTTGCCTTATGTATTTCATAATGTTGGTGCCAAGATCAAAATAATAATAATGTAAACTATGAAAGATTATAGCATGAAAAATATATGAACATTTTATGCAGAGAAGAGTGAAGAAAATTAATGTACATATGCAACACATATTCTTAAGAACAGTTACCTTTTGAGAAACTGAAGAAGGCTTTTCTGCTTTGGTTTTTTCTTTGGGGGTTAAAGGGGGTGATCGCTCCTTTATTTCTGGAGGCAGTTCTTGATATAGTGCTGGAAGTGAAAAAGGAATGTAATTAAATTGAGAAGCACTGTCTGGGGGAGGGTAGCAAGAACAGACATTAAAGAGGAATTAATGTTCAATTCTCTGGTATAGAAACAAACTATGTAGCACTTATTTATGATGACAAATTGTAGTTTAAAACATCAGCTATGACTGGAAATTTTAACCAGCGGGATTTCACAAATAAAAATGGTACCATTCTCACTTACTATATGATCAGAAAGATGCTTACTTCATTTTACCTCAATACATATTTACTAGGAACCTGCTATATGCAAGGTTGTCCTGTAGGTATTGCTGGAGATAGGAAGACGATCAAAGGACAGCCTTTGCTCTTAAGGAACTTACAATCTGGTCAGGGATGGACTTGTTCATAAGTAACTGCAGTAAAAAATAAAATGTGGCATTATCTGAAAGGTAATAACAACAAAGACAGAGTGACTTGAGGATGGAAAATGCTGAGAGAAGATGTGGGAGGTGTGATAGGTTTGAATAGGCAGGATTTCACCAGGCAGAGATGCAGGGAAAGGATAATTTGGGAAGACAGAATGAAATGAATAAGCCATGGGTCTAAGATTATACATGATGTTGAATCTATATGCAGTGTTGAACTTAGGAGTATTATAATCTGTGATTCCAATCTACACGATCTATTACATCTACATGGAATATTGATTCTAAAGAGCTATGTGGGAATTTTAAAGAGTTAAAATGCTAAACTGTATTTGATCGAAACTGTACAGCGAAGATTGTAAGATATATTGGCTGGCTTTGGATATGCTTGGTATTATTATTGGGTTTCTTTATCTCTTACAGAAAAGGGTGTTAGATGTGATCAAGGGAAGCTGATCATGTTCTTCTTTCCAGTGGCTTAAGATAGATACAAAGAGTGTAAGTCCTTTATAATAACAGGGTACCATCTTCTTCCACTGTGCTCTTCTCTTAAAAGACCTGGTCCTCATTTGGATGGTGGGTACAGATTCTGTTTGCATTATGTACTCCTTTAGATCATTTGCATTGCATATTTGGCTTTAGATAAAAGATCAGGGATAATTCCTCCTACTATTTTGAGAGTGGAATATTCTGCTCAGTCATTTTTTCTCGAGTGTAAAAACCAGGCTGTTCAGTTTTTGTTAAATTCAAGTAAAAAGTAGGATAAAAGGGAAAGGAAAATAACCTCTGATGAAGTTTGAGAATTCAATTATCATATTCTTGGGTATTCTGAGAAATTTCTTTTCTGTTTCTTCTGGCCTTTATAGTACTTTTTCAAGAAGAAGTGATGGATGTCCAAAAAAAAAACCAAAAAACCATCAATTATTTTGGGACATAAGAAGTTTTGTCAGTTGCAGGATGATCTTAAGAAACTATCTGTGCAGCCATCACCATCACTGTTATATTTTAGAGATTTGACTTGATTATTATGAAGGAAAAACACATTTTATTAGATTTAACTCACTGTAGATCAAACTGTTATAGCCTAAGAGGTCATTTCTGTAAACTGGAGTTAAAGAACCTAATACCACCATCCTGGAAGATAATTTTCTGATATTGCCATATGAAAAAAAATAAGTGTAAATGTTTCACTTGAATCTGAAGGGAAAAATGGATTGTAATACTCAGTTAAAATTACTAAATCCTTCAGAGAGGTTATGACTATAAGGCAGCTCTTGATTTTTAAACAGAAGCTGCCCCTTAACTTCAGCTGTTGATCCTGTGCAAGACCCATCTTGGGAAGGAGAGGAAGGGAAACACGGATATTTTTAATATCTGGAAGTGAAAAGTGAAGAGTTTATGGAGATGACTTAAATGCCATCTTACATGTACCCTGGAAATTACCTTGTCCTAAAATTTCTCCCTTCCACTCCATCTTAAGTTTTCTCCATTACGCATTTGTTTTTGAACATAAAAATATACCTCTAGTAGATTTAAGAGCTATCAGTCATTTGCTATACAGGAAAAAAAATAATCAAAATAGTGGCACAGAAAAAATTAAGAATTACATTGTGTGAGAGAGAAGTATGTAGCTTTGGAGACATAGTATTTTAAAGGGGAGGAGTTTGCTGAAGGCAGCCGATAAGCTGGGAAAAGGATCTACAATGAGACTTGGGGCCACTTGAGAAATAGGGGAGAGGACACTGGGAAGGACTAGGGTGCAGACACAGTAGTGTGAAGGTGCCAAAGATAATTTTATGTAGATTTAGACCAGCACTTAGTAATCAGGGGAGAAAAAATTCTTCCTTCTTTTTGACATCTCTTTTGCTCTCAAAATTCATAATTTAGGTTAGGAATCAATAGTGCCTTTGTTCAGTCATGGTTTGGTTTAAATAGGGTTTCCTGGACTAGCCTGAAAACCAACCATTATTTATAACAATTACTTCTTTGTGGAAACAGAAGACTTAACAAAAAAATATTTAAAACAGAGTATTCTCAATTTACTGCATTTTAAATTAGAATCATATGATTTTAGCATTTCTGGAAGAAAGTTAAGATTTGGAATAGTTCAACATCTTTGTTTCAAAGGAGGAAACTGAGGCACATCATTGAAC
The DNA here is from genome assembly GCA_004027875.1 of Aplodontia rufa. Lineage (NCBI taxonomy): Eukaryota > Metazoa > Chordata > Mammalia > Rodentia > Aplodontiidae > Aplodontia > Aplodontia rufa. Next base: position 16,360 of record PVKS010037785.1, read on the forward strand.
TTGTTGAGCTAGAATTAGAAGGCAGTATTCCTGCCCCTGAGTGTTGTGCTTTTTGCTGATAGGAGCATTCTTCTGAAGAACCATTACCATACTTTTCCCCTTTTATGGCCGTTTTTTAAATTATTTTCTTTCTTTTTAGCCCCCTCTGTTGGTTCTATTTTCACCTCTTAAGGCCTAGTCGTGAATCTAGTTTTTAGATATTCATATTCAGAATTTCTTCTCTAGTCCATTTTTTCCCCAGCGAAGGCTTAGTGTACTTGAGATTGTGCTTTTTTTTAAAGCAGGTAATCACTAGGACTGTGGTGTGCAAAGTGAAAGAGTAGGAGTTGGGAACTAGGGGTTCTTAAGATGTTGGTCAGCTGAAGAGTCACTGGGTAAAACAAGAGCTGACAAAACTGGGTACAGTCAGAGGCAGAGTAAGAGGCTAAGGAAGAAAGCTAACGCCACTGGGAAGGGCCCCTGGGACGACAAGAGCAATCAGCAATTCCAATCTCAGAGTACAGTAGCTTTCCGGAATATGGTGACTCCCCTTTTTTGTTTTTTTGCATCATGAATATGAAAAGCAATACCCACTGGTAAACATATGCTAAGATTACAAAGACAGTAAATTAAAGGGCGGAAAATGATAAGATCTTGGACTATCAGTTAGACCATATTAGTAAACCAGGAAGGGAGCATAAAACTTACTTTCACTAGCCACATGATTAGCTGGAAAATAACCTTCCTGTCCCTTTCCTACGCGGCCATACCACCAGTCTTCATTATCTTTGAAAAACACTCGGATAATGTCTCCGCGATGGATGGTTAGTTCATCTGATCGGCTTGCTGTGTAGTCATAAAGAGCCACTACCTAAGAGAGAGATAAGACCACCACAACTTTATCAGAACTGTGCCACAGAGAAACCCCCAACACTCACTTCCTCTTGCAGAAGAGCAGCTGAAACCAAAGCAGTACTTGGGTAAGTCTGAGGCTGTCTCAGGGTTTGCTAATGGGACCAGGGGTGGTGGGAAGACAGCAGGAGCAGCAAGATAAAAGACTGTGGGACTGAGAAATGGTTAAGAACATCCAACACACTAAGATTAGCTTCAAAATAGCAGATGTTAATTTTTTAAAGTAAATTACTTGAGAAGCAAATAAAAAAAAGCTCACACGCCATTCACTTTCTTGGAAGTGTTTTATTCTACACTTTAAGATTCCCCTCCTCCGTGCAAGCAGATGCATCTGAAAGAAATTTCTCCAGAAGTTTTAACAGTTTTGCAAAAAGGAAAAGCTCAATGGAATAACCCAATTGCAAAATTTCATTGTGATTGCTTGGTTTATTGTTAATTTCTCCTTTTTGACAGGTTTCTCTAAAAAAAAACATAGTTTCTGGTGTTTTCTATCAACAATCTAAATCTCCTGGCTACCTTTGAAAACATCCTTCTATGCTTACTTTCACTAGATTCAAATTTATGAGAAAGCTCTTTCTGTGAGAATTCTCTTCTTTTGTTGTTACAGTAATCATCACATTTGATTTTTTTTCTTTTGAAAAAATTCAAGTCAAAATGGTATGGTAGTGGCTGCACAGGCATTTAAACAGCTCACAGCAGTTAAAGGGAGGGCAATTTCATTCCACATTACAGCTGATGCACTATATAAAGTAGGACGTAATAATATATATTCTGAAGAACTCACTTATTCTACTGTTTTCACCCTACTTAAAAAGGGTTTGAAAATGTATTGGTTACAAAACTATATAAGAAATGGAAAAATCATTGTTATAATTCTTTGTAATTAGATGGAGCAGCACTGATTCATCACTTAACAATTAAAATCTTTTTTTTTAAATTTTTTATTTATTATTATATTTTTGAACAACCTTACAAGATTTTAACAAAATAATATAAAATGTGTATAAAATGTGTAAATATTCTGGATATTGCAATTATCTCCAGGAGTGCCCCCCACCAATTACCCTCCCTTATCCCTCCCTTCCCTTTCCCTTTATAACTCTAAAAAAAGGTATTAGATTGTAAAGCATTACATCTT
>PVKS010037786.1:0-18385 GCA_004027875.1 Aplodontia rufa
AAGAGCAGGTAATAGGAACTAACTTTGAAAAGGCCCAGATATTAAACTTAGCAGACACATATTTCAAAGCAGCTACTTAAAAAATGTTCAAACAGCAAAAGGAAATCATACTTAGAGAAGGAAGGTATGATAACAATGTTAATTAAATACAATATCTCAATAAAGAGAGGGAAAACATACAATGAACCTAATGGAAATACTTGAGTAGAAAGCATAATAACTGGGCTGGCAATATAGCTCAGTGGTAGAGCATTTGCTTGGCACTGCAAAAAAAAGATACAAAAATTGAAAATTCAGAAGAGGAGATCAACATTAGGTTTGAGTTGGCACAAGAAGCAATCAACAAACATGAAGATAGAGCAACAAAGACTATGAAATATGAGAAACAGAAAGAGAAGGAGTGAAGAAACAAAGCTTCAGTGAAATGTGGGATACCATGAAGCACACCAACTTATATATAATGAAATTATCAAAAAGCAGGAGAGAGAACGAACAGAAAACTATGTTTTTAAAAAATGGCTGAAAAGTCCCCAATCTTGATGAAAAACATTCTCTACACATCTAAGAGCCCAATAAACTCTAGACAGAATAAACACAAAGAAATTCAACCCAGATACATTATATTCAAAACAGTAAAATATAAAGAGAAGAATTCGAAAATAGAGAAAAACAACTCGTTACATACAAGGGAACCTCATTAAGATTAACAACTGACTCCTCGTTAAAATCAATGGAGGTCAGAAGGCAGTGCAAAACATATTGAAATTGATGAGGACTGGGAATGTAGCTCAGTGGTTGTGAGTTTGCTTAGTATGCTGGAGGACTTGGGTTCAACTCCCAGCATGGTAAATAAATAAACAAACTTGAAGTGATGAAATAAAATTAATAATCCATTAATAATCTAATGTTTGTAAAAACTATTATTCAGAACTGAAGACAAAATATATTCCTAGGTAAACAAGTGTTGAGAGAATTTATTGCTGTAAGAAGTTCTTTCAGGCTGAAAGCAAATGACACCAGACAATAATTTGAATTCAGATAAAAAAAGAGAACACAAATAAAAAATAATTTTGTAACTATAAAAGACCATATAAATGCGTATTTCTTCTTCATTCTCTGAACTGCTTTGAAAAACAGTTGTGGGGTTAGGGGTGTTATCTCTGTGGTAGAGCATATGCTTAGCATGCATGAGGTCCTGTGTTCAATCTCCAGTACCAAAAAACAAAAGCAAGTGCATAAGACACATATGTACATATTTTTGTGTTACTGGGCTTTAATAATAGAAATGTAATATATTTGACAATAACAACACAAGACACAAGGGGGAACAAAGCTTTCTGTCATAAGGAAATGTGACTATATGATTAACAATATCCACAGGAAGAAGTGAAGAGAAAAGCAAATGGTAAATACGATGGTTAATATAACAAGCTATAACATATACTTGTTCTCCTTTCTTCTTAGTTTTTTAAAAATACATAAAATTATACAAAGTGATATTATAAGAGGTACTGTTATGTTTGGAGCATATATAGATATAATGTGTATAATAGAACAAAAAGAAGAGGAGGGAACAAAAATAATAGAAGTAACATTTCTGTATTTCACTGGAATTGAATACATAATATGTTATAGATGCAGATTAATTAAGATCTATATTGTATGTTCTAGAGGAACCATTAAGAAAATAACTAAAAATATTGTGTAAAAATTGTGAAAGGAACTACAATATCACATTGGAAAGCAGTTACTTAATGCGAAATGAGGAAATAAGGAACAAAATAAGTGAGACACATGGAAAAACCAAAATGTAAAATGGTAGAATTAGGTTTGATCATAAAAATAATAACATCAAATGTGATTGGACTAAACAATGTATTAAAAGGAAAAGATTGTCATAGTGTTAAAAAACCATGGTCCAACTATATTCTGTCTATAGGAGACAAGCATTAGTTCTAATGACAAAAGATTGAATGTAAAAGAATGGAAAAACCTATGCTGTGGAAACATCAACAGTAAGAATGTTACAGTAACATTACTAGAGTTCAAAGACATGTTATTAGGGTCACAGAAATTTTATATTGATAAAATGGAGATTCTATCACTGAGATAAAGAAATTATAGATACATATGCAACTAGCAATGAATCCCAAAATATGAGAAGCAAAAATTGACAGAATTAAAGGAAGAAATACACAACTCAATAATGAGTTGAAACTTCAAAACCCTGCTGTAAATAATGACTAGAACAACTAGGCAGAAAATAATCAAGGATACGGAAGACTTAAACAATACCATAAACCTACTTACTATACCTGACAGACATCCATAGAACATTTCACCAATACAATATATATACTTGAAATGAAAACAATCACAAAAATTTATACATGAATACTTATCACAGCATTATCTATAATAGCTGAAAATTGGAAACAACTCAAGTGCCCATCAATGGTTGAATGAATAAATAAAATGTAATATATATGAAATGAAATATATACTATATATACTATATATATACACACACACATACACACACACACACGCACATACACATATATATATATATATAAATGAAGTGTTATTCTATCATGAAAAGGTGTGAAATGATTGATATATGCACCATCATGGAGAATCTTGAAAATATTTCAAAATTTATATAAAGAGCCAATAAAAATACTACATATTATATGACGACATACCTAGACTAGGCAAAACTATAGAGACAAAGTAGATTAGTGGTTGCCTAGGGCTGGTGGCAGGGATGAGGTATAACTGCTAATGGGCAAGAAGTTTCTTTGTAGGGTGATGTAAAGGTTCTAAAATTAGATTTTGTTGATAGTTTCACATATCTGAATATTCTAAAAACCATTAAAGTGCACATTTATATGGGTAAATTTGGTTGGAGGTATAGCTCAGAATACTTGCCTAGATTTTGTGAGGCCCTAGGTTTGATACCTAGCACTACCAAAAATAAAGAAAAACAAATGAGTGAATTACAAGGAGCATGAATTATACCTCAGTAAGTCTCTTAAAAATAATCCAGGACAAGGGTCAGGAAAAAAAAAAGCATCATATAGTAAATATTTTAGGCTTTGCCAGCTACAAACACTCACTTTCACATATTTTCTTTATTTTGGTTTATAACCTTTTTGTAAATGTAAAAGCCATTTTTAACTCTCAGGCTGTATAAAAACAGGCCATGGGAACTGATCCGGACAGTTGGCAACAGTTTATCCAGCCCTGTTCTAGGAAAAAGATGTGATTTCTTTTCAAATTACAATTATAATGTTTTAAGCATCCCTCACTTTCCCTGAACTAAGGGGGGTAGAGACAGTGTAGATAAGACTATGCGGTCTATTTATTTTCCTTCATTATCTTCTTATTAATAACTACCCTGATTCATGAGGCTATAAGACCAGGGTGTAGCCACCTGGCATGGTGGCACATCCCTATAGTCCAAAGTACTCTGCAGGCTGAGTCAGGAGGATCACAAGTTCAGGGCTGGCCTGGGCAACTTAATGAAATCCTTCTCAAAAATAAAAGAACAGGGTGCAGTTGTATATAATAAAATTCAACAAATATTCTTTAGAGATAGAAAGCACCACAGTCTAATTCACATGGACCACACTTAGATGATGAAAGGCACCTTCAATTATCTAAGTAGAAATGCTTTCAAAAGCATAGACTTAAGAAGAGTTACTAGGTTACAGAGTTCTTGGGAAACAGAGGTGTGAGAGAGAAAGAACAAAGAATACACAGTTGTTAGAAACAAACAAAATAATTAAGGATTGTACTTAAGAGTTTGTGAAATTTCCTTCACACCAGTTTGAACTCTATCTACTGAGACATACAGTTTAACTAACTCAGGACTATCAACAGAAAAAGAACAACTTTTTAAAAATTAAAGGCACAAGAACATGTTTTTCTTCCTTCCTCCTCCTCTTCCTCCTCCTTCCCTCCCCCCATTTCCCCTTCTTTTTTAGTAAATCAAAGTGCTTATTGAGAATTAAATTACTCTTATCTTTACCTGGTAAGAAGCAGAATTGATTTTTCATTTGTCTTATTTTGTTCTGGGGAAGGAAGATTCTTTTTCTTATTTTCTTTTAAAATGTAAAGGTGTCTTAAAAGCAGTTTTAGTAGTTCTCAAGAATGAAGACTTGTCTACTTGATCTCTGTATGCCCAGTGCCTAGTAGAGTGCTTGGCGCTCAAAAAAATTTTTTTTGAGATGGACTCAACAAGAGAAAAGAAAGGAAATGAAATATATTGACAGAGATCTAGTGAGAGTACATTCCAAATCTAATGATTAATATGGAAGAAGAGATTAACAGGAGGAAGAATATAAAAAAAACAAGAAGGATTTTATACCAGTTGGAGAGAAGCTGACAAGTATGGGAAATTAGGCAGTTTTCTTTGTCCAGATAAGAGAAACAAAGCAGAGAGAGAATCTAGATGTTAAAAATTCTACAAAAAATGCTGGTGGTCTGACTTGGATACCATTTTTCTTGGCTTGAAAGAAGGCAGGCAAAGATCTAAAGGCCAACCAATAATCTGGTGTATGGGAGACAACAATACTCGTAGCTCCTAAAAGAGGTAAGGTTTAAGAAGCTAAGATCGGGATTTAGGTAAAGGTAAGGACTTCTGTCTTCTTGTTAAAACTGAGTTAATGATGAGATATTAAAGGATGCAGGACAAAGAAAACAAACACAACTGAGGGAAGAAAAACAGTCTAAATAATTTCAGATCACTATCAAAACTGTGGAAATAGGTGAGTTCTTCCACAGAAAACGTGGAAAGAAGCAAGGTACAGTGGTGCATGCCTGTAATCCCAGAGACTTAGGAAACTGAGGCAGGAGGATCACAAGTGTGAGCCCAGTATGGGCAACCTGGTGAGACACTGTCTCAAAAAATAAAAGGGCTGGAGATGTAACTCAGTGATAGAACAACCTTGGGTTTAATCCCCAATTTTTGGAGGGGGGAGAAAAAGAAAAAGAAAGAAATTTGTGAAAAGAAACAAATGTGGAGGGCTGGAGCAGTGGCTCAGTGGGTATAGTGCTTGCCTGGCATGTGTGAGGACCCAGGCTTGAACCCCAGCACCACATACACAACTGTCAGAGAAACAAAAACCAGATGAAAAAAATCTCTCTCTTTCTCTCTAAAAAAAAAAGCAAAGAAAAAAGAAAAGAAAAGAAAAGAAACAAATGTGGAAGAAACATGTCTGTGGGCCACATATAATCACAGGGAGAAAATGAAGATAAAGAATATTTAAAAGCAGACTAGAAAAGAAGACCCATGTAGAGGGGTGTTTTAAAAGAAGAGATACTCATCCTTCTTAAAAAGAAGAGGCTTAGCCAAATGTGACCTTTGTTAGGTAGGAATTAGCTATTACAACCTTTGAAATCAAACTGCTGTTGGAATGGAGGAAACCATTCTCTATAGAGGATAAAAAATAACTACCATGGAAGGCAAACGTACCAAATAGCACACTTAACTTTTGCCTTTTTTGAAGGTTGCACATTACCTGTTCGAAAGTTGTTGTAGCTTTTCTTCCTTGCTCTAGATCAACTGCAGCTGCCATAAGTAAACAAGTTTTCTGTGCAATCAGAATTACTTGATCAGGAGGACAAAGCTGGGACAGCTGATAAGAAATAACCAAAACATCAATGAATAGTGAGAATTCTATCAGGTGAACACAAACAATCAGAATGAAAATCAGCGACATCCTCTCTGAATGAAGAAATTCAGCACATGTCACCATAAAAATTATATAAACTATAACACTGATTTACAGTTTTAATTTTATATTACTTTCCATTATTTTTAGCACCTTGCTAGAGAGAAAAAGCTTCATTTCTTCACAGTTTTCCTATCTTTTCCAGTGACAAGTACTGCCATTTGCCCCTGTATTTCTATCTAGTGATTTACTTCTTGGTTTATGCTGTAATTTCTAGGTGATATTTTTCTCTTGGCAAATAGATTTCCCCCTGTGTATTTAACAGAGCTGAAATTAGTACATATATTGTCCTGGTTGAAAGACACAATGCCAAATCTTGACAGGCATTAGGCATAACCTCATCATCAAATTTTGCCCTCTAGTTTTAGAAAAATACTCCCAGCTTTGCATGACAATAAGACTCTAAGCCACTTGGATTTTTACATGTCAATCCTACAAGTGCTATCACAAATGTCAAAACTAAAACTGATTTATTTCACCTGATTAAAATGGCAATTATACCTAAACTTGCAAAGTCTATTTTTTAATCTCCCCAAACATTTAGTGATCACAACCATCACCATCACTAAATTAATAGAATTTTAAGACAACCAATCTCTTTATGTCTCAAGCTACTCTTACGTGAAAAGGGGCGGGGGTTGTGCCAGATTATCTCTCTGCTGCTCTCCAGTTCTAAAATTCTAAACATTTAATTAATCTGAACCTATCTGATTTTATTTGTATAAGGGATACTCTTTAGCCCTCCATCCAATACTTGATCCTCTCTCTGGCATTTAACCACTACCTTGGAGGCTAAGGACTATTTTCTAATACTAATAATTGAATAACAAACTCACAAATCCTTATACACAGAACCTGGTCTAGGAAAAGTTATAAAGGAGACCTAAACTTCTTATCTTCTTTTTTTCTGTCACTGCTGAACCCAGACACTTATTTTATATCTCCACAGATGTATTAGTATAACCTTTTGTGTATTAGTGAATGACAACCGCTTGGAGTGTTCCCCTCCAAAAGATGATTATGTTTTAATATAGGACTCTGGGAGACTGAAATCCCTTCAAAGGAAAAAGAATAACTGTGTAATGGTAGAACTTTAGGCTTCATGATAGGTGTTTATCACATTTTGGTGTAGGGATAACTGCCCCAAATTCTTACATTCTACCATATAGGGAACAGCTTCTCCTTGGGCCATTTTGCTTAGACATGTATTAAAAGTTCCAAGAATAAAAGGCACATTTTATACACATTTTATATTGATTTGTTAAAATCTTGTAAGTCTGTTCAAAAAATAAAAATTAAAAAAAAAAAGAAAAAAAAAAGGCAATTCTGCTCTATACATAGCTCTTTACTATATAGCCATAGTGGTCAGATCCTCTCATTGTCCATATTTGGATTCTTAGTAGAAGTGACTTAACTTAAAAAAAATAGAAGTGACTTACCTTATAAGAAAGCATGAAGAACTCTCTCATTATGACTGGGTTGTTGTCAGATTGCACAGCCAAATTCCAAGCTGAATGTTAACATAAAATAATATAAACATAAATATCTACTGTTTAGTCTACATTATTAAAAACTCTGCTATCTACTTCTTTAATATTAGTATACTACTGTGGGATTTCTCAGGGATTAAGAAATTAACTTCAGGGGCTGGAGCGCTGGCTCAGTGGTTATAGCACTTGCCTGGCATGCACAAGGATGCAGGTTCAAACCCCAGCACCACGTACACAACAAAGTGTTGGAACAACAAAAGCCACATGAAAAAGTAAAGAAAATTGATTCTCTCTTTCTCTCTCTCTCTCTCACTGTCCCTCTCTCTTAAAAAAATAAATAAATAAAAGAAATTAACTTCAGGTTTATAGAGAAAAAATTTGGAAGTAAATTTAGAGACTCAAATCACTTCTAGTCATTCGTTCAAGATCAATGACCTATGGAGGCACTATTGAATTTTTTAAACATTAAGGACATAGAAAAAGACTACTTAGTTGGCAAAAATCCATCTAAAAAGCCAGATATGGTGGCGCATGCCTGTAATCCCAGCAGCTCAGGGGGTTGAGGTAAGAGGATCACAAGTTCAAAACCAGCCTCAGCAACTTAGCAAGGCCCTGTCTCAAAATAAAAAATATAACAGTCTGGGGATTTGGCTCTGGTATTTTATTAAATAAAATCTGCATAGAGCAAATGACACAACTCACAATTATACAGTATGAAGAATTTTCACAAAGTGAAATGAGTATAACTAGTACCTGGATCAAGAAAAATCATAATCATTACCAGAAACCCAGAAACTCCTCTCCCTTTCAAGTCCACTCCCAGGGGATTTAACCCAGGGTTGCTTAGCCACTGAGCTACATCCCCAGCCCTTTTTATTTTGAGACAGGGACTTGCTAAGTTGCTTACGGCCTTATTAAATTGCTGAGGCTCTCCTGCCTCAGCCTTTCCAGTCACTGGAATTACAGGTGTGCTACTGAGAATCATACTATGTGTCAGGTACACACACAGTTTCATATAAAACCCTTAATGACCATATGAAGTACATATATTTCCATTTTATAAATAATGAAACTGAGATTAAGCACGTTATACCTATACCCATAACTACAAATGAAAGAGCCAAAATTTGAATTAACATCTGGTTCTACCAACCCACAATGTTTCCCATAGTGCTAGAATTTTCTTTTACCTATTTTTCGAAACCAATGAGCTTCAGTTGTTACTGAATCCGTAGTTGAAGATTCTTCAAAAGCCTGTGCAAGTTTTTGGAATGCTGCATCAAACAGAAAAATGTAATACTGAGGTCTTTTACCTTATTCTCTAGCAAAGTTGTTAATCCTGCTTTAAAAACTGTCACACATGAGTTTGGATATAGAAAGTTCTTTTTTGTATATGTGTGCATGGGTGCATATCAAAAGTAATTAAAATGACAAAAAGCATTACCAAGCTCTAAGAAGCTGTTAACTAAAATATGGGGGATAAGCATGTCTTTGAGAGATTTATAATTTTAATTAGTGCAAGCATTCACCACCTGAGGTAAAAAGATGATTTACATGTAGAGAAATACAAAATAGGAATAATAATTAAAAATACCAATATGGTACTTAGTATATGCAGGCCCTGGGCCTCAGTATTAGTTTCCTTCATTTTCTATGGAAATGGGTCTAAGAATAAAAAGATGAATTATAGTTCAGATCCTCAAAATTATGCTCCTAAACTTGGTTTAGTATGCCTAATTTTCTTTAATTCCCAGAATCAAAACAGCAATCCCTCTCCCCCCACAAAAGCAAACACAAAATGTGAAATAGAGATTGAGAATTTGGAAGAGTATTGATAGGCTTGCAAAATATATACTGCAAGCACAGAATTGAACCAGAGCATATCATTGTCACCAGAAAGCACTTATCACTTACACGTACTCTTCTGCGACATAATAAAGCCACAGAAAATCTTCCTCTTTTGAAAGCTTTGGCTTCTAAACTATTCTGCTATGTTTACCATCCTTTGGCATGTATTTGAGATATAAAATTGAACTACTACAATATTAGGAATATTGTTTCTAAGATATGGAATTTTTGATGTGTCTATTTTTTAAGAAAAAAGGACAATGAGAGAGAGAGAGAGAGAGAGAGAGAGAGAGAAAATGAATTTAGTTTTTCATGTGGCTTTGTTGCTATGACACTTCATTGTGTACGTGGTGCTAGGGTTTGAACCCGTGTCCTCACATATGCCAGGCAAGTGCAGTAACCACTGAGTCACTGCTCCAGCTCCTTGATGTGTCTTTGTACATAAAAAAGAGACACATGGGCAGCAGACACAAGAAAACATGTTAAGCAAAAGGGATACCACCTAAGAAAGCACGGAGTAGGTAATAGGAAATGTGATGTATTAGCTTGAATGAAGTGAACAGGATGAATCATGAGTAAAAAGAAGAGGAGATTACACAGACTTGGGTAGATAGTCTCAAAATAAGAGAGTAAACAATCTGAATTTGATTCAAAGAGTGTGAAAAACCAGCAGAGTTCTGAGAATTTTTATTTGTCTTGATCCTTTTTTAAACCAGTTTAATTCATAGGTTAGGATCAAGTGGCTGTTAAGAGAAAGGAAGGAGGGAAAGAAGGAAGTGAGGGAAATGTCTTTACAAGAAATTGGAATAAATACAAAGTTGAAATCACATTTGGAAATGAATACTAGTGATGCCAAACTTTTCTCTGTTTGTGGATGAAGAAACAAAAATAGACTTCTGTGGTAAACATTAATAAGGAGCAGGAGGCTTAACTCAAATATTAGGTTGAAGTCAGTGTGTTTAATGTGCTTGGAGAATTCAATAGAGGATAGAGGCAAGATGAAAGATGAGAATAACCAAGGTAATATTTACCTGTATTCAAGCAGTTCAAAAGTCTATTCATTTCTTTTCTTCTAAAAAATAAAGAAAAGAAAAAGAGTTTTCAATTGTTTTTAACCTTTACTAAAAAAGAACTAGAAATAGACACTATTTACAGTTTGTGCTTTAATAACTGGGCTAAAAATTGGAAAACTGTGCATTTGTTGTTCAAGGCTGTAGTCTATCATTTCAACACTCTTTTCCTCCACTATAAGATGGTTGGTTATTCATCCCAAGGGCTCTCATATTTTCTCTTTTACACTTACTCTCAGCAAAGGATGTCAATGACTGAGAAGGTTTTATGTTATAGTATTACAGGGTCATAGAATTTGGGAGCAGATAGTGACCTCTGTATTTAATTAGAACCATTAGAACCTCTGTTCTAAATAAAATTGTGTAGAAGCCTAATATGTAAGAAAAGATAGGGCAAGGGTATAGCTCAATAGTAGAGCTTTTGCCTAGCATTCACCAGGCTCCAGCTTCAATCTCTAACACTGAATAATATATAAATAAAACAGTCAAGCTGTTTTGGTTGAACCTGGGGTGGATAGAGGCCCAGAGCCCCACCTTCCTGGAAGTTCTTGAGCCAGTGCCACAAAATTTTCAGGGCTCTGAAGAGTATAATAAAAAACCCACTTATCTAGTACAGATTTCTCATTTTACAAATGAGGAAACAGATCTGGTGACAGGGGATGGTTTGTCTAAGGTGATACAGTTAGTGACAAAGTCAAGTCTACTACCCAAGTCTCTTGACCCTCTGCCAAACTTTTTAAGAGGTGTATAAAATTTTAACAGAGGACTTATTTTTTTTAATTCTGTATGTAAGGAGACTGGAAGTTGCCAGTCTTTCCTAACAAGAAGTTTTTACTTGAGCTTTTTAGCTCAAGAAACTGAACAATCAACAACTATTCTAGAATCCATAAGATCAGTGAAAAAAGGATAAATCACTGTCATTAAAATTAGAGACAGAGACAAGTTAACACAGAGAGTCACAGCTTATTGGAGAAGAGATTCAAGAGTGAAAACCACTTTGGGAATCAGTACCACAGTAATAAAACCTGAACCATAATTGACAAATCACTGGAGGCTTAGTCTCAACAAGGCTCAGAGTTAAAAACTCCAGGGAATCTCCAATTAGTTACAAGGGGTCCACAGTTTTGTAAATTTTACCTCTACTAGCTAAGCCAAGTTCTCAAAGTGAATGTTGGAGAAAAATCCCTTCGTGCTTCTGGCAGGAGGAGGAGAAAAAGAAATCATTTTGAAATATGTCAACACATTCTAGTCTTCTTAAGAAGAACTGCCCAAGAAAAACTATTTAACCAGAGCCTACCCTTCTGGGGTATCATCAGAGCCTAAATGACTCAACGAAAGGGAAATAGCCAAACTCACTACTGTCCCACTAAAGAAGGAGGAAAAATTGGGGAAGTACTTACAATCCTCACAGTCCAGTGGTACAGGCCACCAAAAGACTGAGGCCTAGTTGTAGGACCATAGAACAATCCCCACCCCACCCCACAAAAACACAACTCACTACCATACTATTAAAGCCTATGTATAGTAGTTCCATTTACTTGATCCATCATGTTTGGCTATCATGAAAAAACAAATGTCATATGAAAGGCAAAGAACACAATTAGAAGAAACAGAGCAAATATCAGAACCAGACATGGCAGGGATGTGGGAATTATTTGATGGGGAATTTAAGACAACTATGATTAATATTGTGAAGGGCTCTAATGGATAAAATAGACAGCATGCAAGAACAGATGGGCAATGTAAGCAGAGGGAAGGAAATCCTAAGATAGAATCAAAAATAAATGTTGGAGTTGCAAAACATTGTAACAGAAATGAGAATGCCTGCAATAGGCTTATTAGTAGCCTAGACAAAGATGATGAAAGAATCTATGAGCTTGAGGATGTACCAATAGAAACCTACAATACTGAAAATCAAAGAGAACGAAGACAAAAAAAATAGAACAAAATATTGGAGAACTGCGGAACAACTACAAGAAGTGTAATATATGCATAATGGGAATGTTAAGAGATTGAAACAGAAGAAATATTTCAAATAACAATGGCTAACAATTTCACCCAAATTATTTTTATATCCCAAACCACAGATTTGGGAAGTTCAGAGAAGACCAAAAAGGATAAATGACAAAAAAAAAAATCACACCTAAGCAAATAATTTTCTGTGTCTTTTTTAAAGAAGGGGGGAGTGAGAGAAAGAGAAAGAATCAGTTTTATTAATTTTTTCATCTGGTTTTTGTTTTTTCCAACACTTAGTTGTATATGTGGTGCTGTGGTTTAAACTTGTGTCCCCACATATGCCAGGCAAGTAATCTAACTGCTCAGCTACCACTCTAGCCCTAAGCAAATAATTTTTGAACTATAGGAATTCAAACGTACAGAAAAAATCTTTGAAGAAGCCATTGGGGCAAAACACCTTACCTACAAATGAATAAAGATAAAAATTATGTATGACTTTTGGTCAGACACTGTACTAGTCAGCTTTATATCACTATAATGCAATACCTGACATGAGCTACCTATAAAAAAAGAGGTTTATTTAGTTCAAAGTTTGGGAGGTTCAAAGTCCAAGATCAGGTACCCTTACTACTTGGTGTCTGGTGAGGGCAGTAGATGATGGCACTTACATCACCAAACAAGATGAGAGAGAGAAAAATGGAGGGAGGGAGGGAGACTGGTATCTCACAATCCACTCTAAGGTCAAACCCTCAATGCCCCAAAGACCTTCCACTAGGTTCCATAGCACCTCCAATACTGCCACCCTGCAGACCAAGCTTTCAATCACAATGAACCCTTGGAGGATATTCAACCCACACCCAAACTGTAGCAAAAACATGAAAAAAAGAAGAGACTGAAATAAAATACTTAGTGTTGAGAGAAAAAAATAATTCACCAAGTTATAATTTTACACCCTGCAAAACTATCCTTCAAAAGAGAAGAAAATACTTTCTCAAACAAACAAAAACTGACGGAGAAGATGGCCATCTATGATAAAACAAATTCTCATGAGACACTGAATTTGCTGGCATGTTGATCTTAGACTTCCTAGCCTTCAAAATTGTAACAAATTTCTATTGTTTATAAACTGAGTCTACAATATTTTTGTTATAACATTCTAAATGAACAAAGAAATTTAACTATTGAAATTAGACAAGAATAGGTGGAAAAAGAATATTTGGAATGAGAAGAAAAAAATGAAACAATCTTTATATAGAAAATCCAAAAGAATTGACAAACAAATCCTAGAACTCAGTGATTATAACAAGGTTGCAGAATGTATAGAAGTCAAGTGCTTTCCTATATACCAACAAGGAACGAGGGGAATTTGAAATTATAAACACAATACCATTTAAATTCATTTCTCCCAAAATGAAATACTTAAGTATAAATTTAACAAAATGCATACAAGATCTATATGAGGAAAATTATTAAACTCTAATAAAAGCAACCAAAGAAGAACTAAATAAATGGAGAAATATACCATGTTAGTGGAACTGATGACTAAACTTTCAAGATGTCAGTTCTTCTTGACTTGATTTATAGAATCATTGCAACCCCAATCATTCTATATGTGAGGTTTATGTTTTCCTTTTCCATCAAAGTTGGAATCTGTAATATAACAGCCTACCTCATGTGGTACCCCGCCTAACTTCTTTGACTTTCCATACCTTGCCTTCCTACTCCCTGTAACCTTACTTCAGGATCTGCCTATTTCCCATAACCCCATCTTCCTCTATCTCACCTACCTACTTTCTGTGCCCTTACTTTCTGTACCCACCCCTATCCAATATTAGCCAACTGCATAGATTATACCCCTGAGCTCCTCCAGTAAGGGTGAAGGGCAGCATTTATGGCAGGCTGAGGATAAATTCTGCAGATTTCCTGTGTCAGTATGCATTTTCTTCTGTACTTCAGTAAGTAAATGTTTGCCTTGTTCACACACCTGCGGCCACGTTTTTGTTTTATTGCATGCCCAGGATTTCAACATGTACTGACAAGCTAATTCTTTTTAAAAGTCTTTATAGTTTCTTAATTCTATCTTGAAAAATTCACACAATCACAATAGATAAAGTCATTGTGGAGACTTTACCCCTGGCTTTTTGTCAGCACCAACTTTGGCAGTTCCCCTGATTTTCTTCATTCTGTTCTTATATTTCTTTTGCTGTTTCCTTCTTCTCATTCAGGCCATGTCTTGCCTGTCTGTATTTGGGTTCATTTTTCTTTGCATAATCCAAGGAATCATAAATTGTGCCAAAGTACAGTTGTCTTGCCACTGAATCCAAATACAATGATGACATCTGGTATATTCTTGTGCATTTTTGCTAATTTCCCCAAATTTCTGTCTTAAGTATTGTTGCCTTCACAATGTGAAGGACATCAATGGCCATTTGTTTCCTCTGAAGTAGTCACCAGGTCATGAACTTCCTGATCCAGATTATTACTCTGTCATTCATGATGGTGGCCAATCCTCAAGCATCCAGGGAGGAAAAGACAAGAAGCTGATTCTTGTTTATATGGAATGGCAAAAGACCCAGAATAACTAACATTATAATGAAGGAGAACAAAATTGGTAGGCTGATACTACCTAACTTTGAGACTTACCATAAAGCCTTCTAAATGTGGAAATTTTTGTTTAAAAACTGAGAAAAGGAGAAATAGTAGCTGAAAGTAAGGTATGGACAAATGGACTAGGTAATAAATGAAATCCAATATCACATCAACAACTCAAAAGAGTCTCAAAGCAAGAGATGATACTGTCTCTTAGTTCAATTATATTAAGACATCTGAAAAGGTAAAGCCATATATTGCTGAAACCTGCTTTTGGAATATGACAAGATTTAACAGAAGCTTGGAAACATCAACATGAGAGATGATTTTATATAATGATGGACTGGAAAATTATTAATGACTAAATGGGATGCTAGTAATGTGCCAATATCTTTTAACTATCATGATCCTTCTCTTATAAGGAATCTGTGGTCAGAGACCAGGAGGTAGCTATGGTATAACACTTGATCTTTGTCCCTGATTCCTGGCACAAAGCTCCTAAAATCCTTGAAGAAAAAAGAATAAGCCAAAATCTTAACAGAAACCTCACCAAAGAAGATATACAGATGGAAAATAAGCATATGAAAAGATGCATCACATCATACGTCATGGAAAATGCAAAATAAAACAATGAGGGGCTGGAGAGGTGGCTCAGTGATAGAGTGCTTGCCTGATATGTGCGAGAAACTGGGTTTGATCCCTAGCATTACATACACAACTAAGTGGAGAAAAAACAAAAACCAGATGACAAAATAAATTTAACTCTCTCTTTCCCTCTCTGTAAAAAATAAAAATAAAAATAAAAAAATGAGATACCATTACATAACTATGACCCAAATCTAAAATTTGGACAACATCAAATACTGCTAAGAATATGAAACAAAAGTAACTCTCATATGGGACTTCAGACTGGTATAGCCACTTTGGAAAAGAGTTTGGCAGTTTCTTATAAAGTGTAACATAGTTTTAATACATGACCCAGAAGACACACTCCTTGCTATTTACCCAAAGGAGCTGAAAACTTATGGTGACATAGAAACCTACACATAGATGTTTAAAGTAGATTTATTCATAATGGCCAAAATTTGGAAGCAACCAAGATGTCCTTCAATAGGTTAATGGATAAATAAAGCATGGTGCATAAATGCAATGCAATATTATTCAGTGTTTAAATGATGCAAACTATCAATCCCAAAAAGACAATGGAGGAAACTTGAATGCATATTACTAAGTGGAAAAAGCCAACATGAAAAGGCTACATACTCTATTATTTTAACATTATAACATTTTGGAAAAGATCAAATTATGGAGACAGTAAAGGGTTGATGGGGGTAGGATGAATAGGTAGAGCACAGAGGATTTTTAGGATAGTGAAAATGCTCTGTATGATACTGTAATAATGGAAACATGTCATTACACATTTGTCCAAAACCACAGAAAATAGGACATCGAGAATGAACCCTAATGTAAACTATGGATTTTAGGTGATTATGATGTGTCAGTTCAGGTTCATGAGTTAGCAGTAACTGTATTTCTCTGGTAGTGGATGTTGATAATGGAGGGAGTTATGCATGATGGGGGCATGGGGTACATGTGGATTTCTGCACCTTCCTCTCAGTTTTGCTGTGAATCTGAAACTGCTCTTTAAGAAGTCAACTTTCTTTGAGGGGAGGGGAGGAGTGTTTATTGGGGATTTATCCCATGGGAGACCACTGAATTACATCCCCAGTTCTTTTTGCATTTTATTTTGAGACAGATTCTCACTAAGTTGCTGAAAGCCTCACTAGTTTGCTGAGGCTGGCCTTGAATTTGTGATCCTCTTGTCTCAGCCTCCTGAGTCACTGGGATTACAGGTGTGCACCGCCACGTCCGGCTAAAAAGTCTTAACATTAAAAAAAAAGGAAAAAATATTGTACTAGATATTGAACTCACTGACACTTAATCACAAAGCCACATCCCCAGCCTTTTTTATTTTTTATTTTGAGACAGGCTCTCACTAAATTGCTTAGGACCTCACTAAGTGGCTATGATTGGTTCTCCTGCCTCAGCCTACTGAGCTTCTGGGATTACACATGTGTGGCACCATGCCTGGCTAAATAAAATGAAAATTTAACAGAATTAAAAGCCAATTTTACTAAAAGAAAAAATATGGAAGTACTGACAAACTCAACTAAAGGAGTTTACAAGACATAGGATACAGCATACTATAAGATTGGCCTTATCTGGAAGGGGTCTAAAGTTACTTAATAAATACTGTGCTTCAGGAAAAGTAACAGCTTTCTCAGTGATAAATCTTAAGAGTCTTAGAAGTTTATATAAACTAACTTCTAATAGTAAATTTTACTAATTTGAATATCAGCTGAGCTAAAGTTGACTTCTGCACTTTTAATTCAGGGACTCTATATAAAATAATCCAGGAAGGGTCTAGGAAAGCAAATAAATAGTACTGTTAGGTTGATTCCAGACAGCTGGGTGGGGCATCAGGCAGCCCACATGCCCATGAAAGAAACAACTAATCAGATGCTGGCAAACAAGCCCCAGTGGCTTCTCATAATTGCTGATGATTGATGGGAGTTATCAGCCAATCTCTGAAGGACCTCCTCTGCCCACTCCCGATAGTCATGGCCAGGCCCAGCCAGCCCAGCTGTGAGAGGTGTGGTTTAACTTTCCCTACTTGCCTTCACTCTGCAGCTGGGTGAATTTGCCCGAGATCTCTCAATACCAATAAAAGCTGCTGCTTTTGGGCCTTTCTTCTTCTTTTTATTAAGAAATTTATTTGTTGAACAATCAAACATGCTTCTAACGAAAAATTATATATATATTATATATAATATATATTATATATATTCTGAATATTAGATTTACCCCCCAGGACACCCCCAATTATCCACCTTTATCCCTCCCCATCCCTCCTTCCAAAAACATCTTTACAAATGCCTTAGGTTGTATGTCATTACAACTTTTCTGAATTTAAATCATGAGAATTGACCTCCTTTCTCAACGGCCAGGGTCTAGCTCCAGCCTCCACAGATGAGTGAAGACATTCGATCCTTGGTTCTCTGGGTTATGCTGATCTTACTCAGCATAATTTCTTCCATAGCCATCCATTTACCTTCAAAGGCTGCAGTATCATTGTTTCTAATTGCTGAGTAAAACTCCATGGTATATATGTACCACAGCTTTTGGATCCATTCATCCAGTGAGGGACATCTGAATTGTTTCCATAATTTAGCTAATGTAAATTGAGCTGCTATGAACATAGATAATGCTGTGTCACTGAAATGTGCTGATTTTAAATCCCCTGGGAAAATACCCAGACGAGGAATAGCAGGATCATATGGTGGGTTCATGCCTAGTTTTTTGAGGATTCTCCACAATGCTTTCCAGAGGGGCCGTAACAGTCTGCAGTTCCACCAACAGTGTGCTAGTGTGCCTATCTCTCCACAACCCCTCTAGCATCTATTATTGTTTTCTTCATTTTGGCCAATCTGACTGGTGTGAGGTGATATCTTCATGTAGTTTTCGTTTGCATTTCTTTGATTA
This sequence comes from Aplodontia rufa, assembly GCA_004027875.1. Lineage (NCBI taxonomy): Eukaryota > Metazoa > Chordata > Mammalia > Rodentia > Aplodontiidae > Aplodontia > Aplodontia rufa. The sequence continues at coordinate 18,235 of PVKS010037786.1, forward strand.
CTAGTGATTTAGAGCACTGTCTCATATATTCATTGGCCTGATCAATGTCCTCTGTTGAGAAGTTTCTATTTAGTTCTTTGGCCCATTTATTGATTGGGTTGTTTGTGTTTTTGAAGTTGACATTTTTGAGGATTTTGTAGATTCTGGACAT
>PVKS010037787.1:0-18394 GCA_004027875.1 Aplodontia rufa
TTGATGAAGTTCAGAAATGGTCCTTTGAACCCCATCCTTTCTAGAGTTTATCATGACCAAGCATATGCTTTTTAAAAAAAATACTTGGAGGGGTTGAAGCAGTGGCTTGGCAGTTGTGGTGCTTGCCTGGCACGCACAAGAACGCGGGATTGAACCCTAGCACCACATGCACAAAGGTCAGAGCAACCAACGTCACATGAGAAACTAAATAAAACTGATTCTCTCTTTCTCTCTCTCACAATCCCTCCCTCTTTAAAAAAAAAAACTTGGAAATCAAATGACACAGTCCTAAAAGCAAAAAGTCGAAGAAGAAACAAGAGAATTTAGAAAATGCTTTGAGAAAAGTGAAAATAAAAACACAACATGTCAAAACTAATGGGATACAACCAAAGCAGAAAGAACTGTACTTATAAATATTTATATTTAAAAAGACGGATCATCTCAAATCAATAACCCAAACTTCTACCTTAAGAAATCAGAAAAAGAATAGATAGCAAACCCAAAACAATCAGAAGAAAGGAAGTACTAAAACCCAAATGGAACTAAATGAAATCGAGAAAAAAAAGTATAAAAGAATTAAATGAAACCAAAAGGAGAGTCTTTAAAAAGCTCAAGAAAATTAATAAACCATTAGCTAGACTGAAAAAGAAAATAAGAAAGCAGACTCGAATCACTCAAACAAAAGTGGAACATTCACTTTACAGAAATGAAAAGAGTGTGAACAATTATATGAAAAGAAAAGAGTGTGAACAATTATATGCCAACAAATTAGGTATCTACACGAAGTGAACAAATTCCTAGAAATACACAACCTATTCAATCTGACTCAAAACGAAATTTTTTTTAAAAAAATCTGAATAGACTTATAACAAATAGAGAAATTTAATTAGCAAACTAAAATCTTCCCATGAAGAAAAGCCAAAGTTAAATTGATTCACTGTTGAATTCTACCAAATGTTTGAAGATTTAACACAAACCCTTCACAAAGTTTTCCAAAAAAAAATAAATAAATAAGAGGGAACACTTCCCAACCTGCTCCATGAATCCAGTATTATCCTGATACAAAAACCAGAGACATCCCAAAAAAAGACAAATCCAGATGAATATCCCTTATGAGTATACACACAAAAATCTTCAACAAAATACTATACTAGCAAATTGAACCCAGCATTTTATAAAAAAAAGATGTAGCAAGATAAGTGAGACTTATCCCAGAAATCTAAGGTTGATTTAACATATGGAAAACAATAAATATAATGCATCATATTAGTATGTGAAAGGACCAAAAACTATATCATCATCTCAATATATGTAGACAATGCTTTTGACAAAACCCAGCAGCTATTCATGTTAATTAAAAATAATCAACAAACTAGAAATTAAATGGAACTTCTTCAATTTCCAAAAGACATCTATATTTTGGGGTTTTTACCCATGGTGAATACCACACTTAGTGGTGAAATGGGTTATACCCCATTGACCAATAAGATGACAAGAAATTCTTTTGCAACTTCTTCCTAATCTTTTCCCAGAAAATAATTTCAAAAATTTTCAGGTCTTCAGAAAAGTTATCAGAACACTACACTCCACACCCCACATGCCCTTCACCCAAAATCACCAGTTTTTAAAAATATTTTGTAATATATTTTCTCTTCAGAGAGAGAGAATTTTTTGTGAAAAATACTTTTATAGATACTTAACTCCTAGTTAATAATGTGTTTCCTAAGACTAAGAATATTTTCTTTTTTGCTTTATAATTGCAATAATTGTACTATATTTAGGAGATTTAATATTAATAAAGGACTACTAATTAATATATAGTCTACCTTCAAATTTACCCAATTGTCCTAATCATGTCTTTTATAGTAATTTTTAAATCCAGGATCCAGTCTAAAATCATGAATTGCATTTACGCATCATATTTCTTTCATCTACTTTAATCTAAAATAGTTGCCCAATTTCTTGCTTCTTTCACAACATTAAATGAATGAACGAATGGTTTTTACCTCCAACGCTAAAACATGCCAGAGTCGCAGGGACACAAGAGACTCAGGATACCTGAGTCAGGTAGCTCCTTTTTTAGTGTAATTTAATCATGCTCTCCCTACTCTCCTTTCCATGTCCCCTTCTCCACCAGGGCAATCAACATGTCATTATTATGTGATTCATGAGTTCCTTACAAAGAAGAATTACACATGGCCATTTAGCAGGTCAGGAAAATGAACACAGTATTAACCATTGTGTCACATACAAAACGCTTGCAGATCTTGACCCTCAGGCTCTGGATAGGAAGACCTCTCCTAGAGGGTTTGAGGAGGTCTCCAACCACTTCTGACTACGGATGCATTTTAGATTCTAAGGAGGAGGAAACAATCATCTAGAAGGAACAAGGAAGAAGCATCTAGAGAAAGGAAAGAAAGTTAAAAAGAAACTGAAGAGCAAACAGGTTTGCTATGGCCTCCCAGCCCCTGTTCAGTCTCTTCATCACTCCCAAGCACCAGGTTTACGCACTGTTCAATAACCATTGCTTATGCACTTGTTTAAAACTCAATAGGCCTCAGTGATTTAGGATAATGGGAAGGTCAGGCACCCAGCAGCCAATAGGCTCTACATCCCCTTCTTATCTCAATGATAAGGTCTGAACTGCAGGTCCCAAAGGAAAGATTCTTTGAGAAACTGATTTTCTGTCAAATATTCATCCTCTGAATGGATCCACAAGTTCTGGTCAAACTATCTTTTCTAATGCTGTAATCACATCAGGTAAGCAGAGGAAAAGCCTTTTTCTCATTAATTAAAAGTGTAAGGTCCAAAACTTATTACATAATAAAAATAAGTTTCAAGAACAAACCTGCCTACCTTTGATTCTTTTTAGGGGAGGAAAGATGTCTTTTTAAAGTCTGACATTGTTGGATTTATTCCAAAGCTACTTTAACAAATTTTTCATCCGGCCACAAGATCTTCTTGACTTGGAATCCTGCATTCTCATTCACCAAACTGCAAGTTCTCAGCACATGAAGCCTGCTTAGTTCCCAGTGCCCAGGCAGGGAAAAAGGAAATCAAAAGGGGGCCATCACCCAGAAACTACCATTTTGCATTTTGACTCAAAAACTGTTGACAAAGGTTTTATTTCCTCTCTGGGAACATGTAGGAGAATGGTATGAGACACTCCATTGCTGGAAAGAATGACTTAGTGTGAAACATATTTACAGCCATTGCCAATTTTATGTTCAGAGTCGGAGAGCAGCGGTGGGGGAGGAAAGAGATGTGGACAGATCCTTCTCACTTCCATGCTGCAAGTCACAAAATCCAGAAAGACCCTCCCTGATACCGGAGACTTCCCTCTTGCTGAGGCCTTCAAAACTTGGCCTTCTTGGAGGAAAAACAAGTAAGACAAAAGAAAGTTGTTTGGCTTCTAAATTAGACTGGACTCTCCTCTGAAGAGCAGGCCAGTCAGCTGCTGCGCCAGACTCTGCTGTCTGCCAGGTCCTCAGCAGCCGGGGGGATCACATCACACTGTTTGGCTGCACAAACCCATGGTTAGCACTGCTCCCCACACGGATCCAGCCAACAACAACAGCCCCTCTTACCACTCAGCCCTGACCCCGTGTACATGTTCACAACGTTCTCAAGGAGTCGGTTGAAACTGAATGGGAGAGGTTTGTTTGAAGGGTTTATGGATTTGTAAAGATAGAGGAGGTAATCCAACCTGCCCCCGTTAAATCTTCAACATGAGTCTTCCTAAGTTTTGAGAATTCTAAGTATCTACTTCCAAAGAAGGAAAAGCATTCAAGAACTCCTGAATTTGACTCTGCTCTGACATTCCAACAATTCACCACTTAAAAGCAGTACTGTTGTTTGAAATCACTGACCAGATTCCCACCAGGGTCTGGCTAACTTAGACAACAGCATAAGGTCCATGACTGGGCCTCCCAAACCAGAGCAAAGCTAATGCATAGACCATCATCTGATTGTGTTTTCCAAACTAAGCAAAGTAACAACTCCATTTATCTAGGGCAGAATGGCATTTAGGACTTTCACAAATGTTAGCTGGTAAATACTGTAATTGGAATTCTGCCTTTTTAGAAATATCCTATGCTTGATATCATCCATCCATTCAGCCAATATTTGTTGAGTACCTACTGTGTGCTAAGCTCCATTCTAAGCAGTGGAGATACAGCAATGAACAAACAATGTCCCTGTCTTAGTGGAGTTTCTATTCTACTAGAGCAGGGAGAGAAGAGATAGATCAAAAGGAAAAACAAGTATATCAGATGGTGATAAACAAATAATGGGGGGAAAGACAGGATCAGTTTAATAGGGAATAGCTGATATAAAAAGAAATTGATGTCAAAGCAGGGTTGTCATTTTAAAAAACAGTAAAAAGGTAACATTTAAGCAAAACCTTCAAGGACATGAGATAGCCAGATATGTGGACATCTAGGGAAAAAATGCTCCAGGTAGAACTTAGGTGAGTATGCCTGGCCTATTCAGGGATACCAAGGAACACAGTGTGTCTGATTATGGGAGAAAGGAGATTTGGATTTAACTCTGAAGAAGGGATGTCATTGCAGGATTTGGAGCAGAAGGGAACATGACCCTAAACAAGACCCATCTGGCTGGGGATGAATTTTCATTTTCACTTTCACTTGAATTTCTCAGCACTACATGACTATCAACCAGGCAGAGAATATGAATACAGGATGTGATGGTATCAGCAAAAGGGACTCTTCCCTTATCCTTCAGGATATGTTAATACCTGTGCTATGCAATATGGTAGCCACTAGCCACATGTGTGTGACTGAACCCTTTAATGTGGCTTGTTTGAAATAAAGTCTGTGAGAAATATACACCATAATTTGAAGACTTAGTACCAAAATACAATGAATATAAAATGTCCCATTAATGTTTTTATAATGCTTGCACATTGAGATGATATTTCAGAGAAAGTGGGTTATAAAGTGTTTTATTAAAATCAATTCACCCAGTTTTTTCTTTTAATGTATCTAGTAGAAAATTTAAAATTGCATAACTAGTTCACAATATATTTCTATGGACAGTGCAGGATTAGTATCACTAGAGTGATGTTAGCTTTCCTTTCACACAGAGGCATTAGGTAAAGTGCCATGCCTCCTTAAGTAAAGAAAAATAATGACTTCAATTACAAAATTTCATCTCCCTACAAGCAAAAATAAAAGTGCTGGTATTTGGACACAAAGAGGAAGCTTCTTTCTGTGGCCTTCTGTAAGAAGGGCAATAGCCAGAGAGCACTGAAAGTCATTTGGCAATGCTTCTCCTTAGAAAACCAAAATCAGGAAACTCTGGTTTAAAAGATTTAGGTTTGCTAAGCACATGAATGCCCTAAAACAGTGAAATCCTGTAGTTTACCATCAAATGGAGTACATTTGTACTCATGTACTCATGTAGCCATTAAGGAAAGGGAAAGCACCTACTAAGTGCTGGCTACTAGACAGAATGAGTATCACCACATAAAATCCTCATAGCCATCTAGAACTTCTTGTACTAAAAAGGGGGGCTGGGGCGGTGGCTGAGTAGGGGTGGTGCTTGCCTGGCATGCAGGAGGATGCAGGTTCAAACCCCAGCACGTGTACACAACAAAGTCTCAGAGCAATGAAAGCCATGTTAAAAACTAAATAAAATTGATTCTATCTCTCTCTCACTGTCCCTTTCTCTTTAAAAAAAAAAAAAATAGGGTGGGAGTGATTTTGGCTCCAAAGCCCTAAAATTTCATGACAGCTGCAATTCCACAATAAAAAGTAAGAGATCTTTATCCTTTTTGTTCGGCAAAAGGTTCTTCAAACATGAAGTAGTTTTGTGAGTCCTATTTGCTACAGCAACCATATTAGAGCTGGAAAAAGAAAGCAGAATAATCATGAGTACTTTCTGCTAAGAACTGGCACCCCATTTTATAAATGAAAAAAGTGAGGCACATAGTTGTATTCCCTCGCTAGAAGAGCTGAGCTGAATTAAAACTCCATCTAACTTGAGTCCCGGGGCAATGTCTCTCCCACTAGGCACACTGGCTTCACAGGGGTCCGATCCCAGGTGGAATACATGGAAGTCATGAGTTGGCCACCCACTCTGTGAAGACTACAGTCATGGCTACCTCACCCCTTGGAAAACTCGGTTCTCTTCGGTACAACAGAAGTATCTGCACTGGAGAAGCAGCAAGGATTAGCACAGAGAAGCAACACCTTAACATCTGCCTAGGCTTCAGGGAATCAACCCTGCTAAAAATGCCAGGGGACTCCCTCTCCTTAGACAACCTCAAAATTCTTCCAGAAAACCATCAAACTCACACTGCAGAGGCACGTCAAGTTCCTGGAATGCGTTTTATCTCTGAGCTATGAATCTAAGATTGTATAATAAGCAGACACACTAAGCTCCACCCATTCAGAAACACCAGTGACAGAACCCTGCAACTATAGTTCTCTGGCTCTTGCTACCACCCTATTTTATCTTTTTGCTTGTCCTGGGGAGACAAAGGAGAGAAGTTTCCTCTACCTCTGACAGCTGCTCTGCAAACAGAACCCACAAATCCATGTGAGTGAATGAAAGCCTCTTTCTCCTCATCCTAGACATACTGGAGATAGCAGACATGTCTTAATAGTTCAGATAAATTTTATGATTTAGGAATCCAAGCAGCTTATATTCCTGATTTTTAATATAATAAGTTATAGTATGCATGGTTACACTCATAGTAAAGATTTTTTTCATCTTTGAATACAATCTATGATAATATTTACTACTTAAAAATACACATGACTTTGTCAAAACTCTAGATATATATGTCCAAAAAAAAGAATGAGTTTTACTGCATACAAATTTTTTTAAAGAGAGAGGGACAGTGAAAGAGAGAGAGAGAGAGAAACAATTTTTATTTAGTTTTTCACGTGACTTTCATTGCTCTGAGACATTGTTGTGCACGTGGTGCTGGGGTTTGAACTCGTGAACTCAACTCAGGTACTTGAGCATGCCGGGCAAGTGCCGTAACCACCAAGCCACCTCTCCAGCCCCTACTGCATACAAATTTAAAAATAAATTTATAAAGTAAATTTAAAACTGTGTGGATGACCTACTATTATATTAGTAATAATAACTTTTGGTAGCTAGAATTGAGAGTCCATCAAATAACTTGCTTTCTGAGAAAATGAAGGCTTTTTCTGAATTGGACAATTATAGAATTGTAGAACCAGGAAAGTTCCAACACGTTCTCATTTTATTGATGAGGAAATTGAGTCTCAGAGAGGTTATTAGGAATGTCTAGGTCACCTAGCTAGCCAATACTCCTCATTCTTGGCTGTAACTTTGTCCACATCAATCCTCCCTAATAGAAACAGACCCCATGTACATGCCCTAAAAGCAATCAGAATAATATAGAAACATAGGCAAAGCATTTAGAAATACCAAAATCTCAATATAACTTTTCTTAGTGCTTGGTCAAATGATTTTACTTAATGAACGAAGTTTAGGGTAAATATCCAGTTTGGTTATAAACAAAATCTTGCTTCAAACTATAAAAATTTCTGGAAAAAAATTCCTCTTACAGCCTGATGTTTTTCTGGCATGCGTTCTATCCTTTCAGTTAGTAGGCTTAGTTATTAAAGACAGCTGTGTCCATTGTTTATGAATATTATGGATGCTGAAAACCTAATAACAAATCCCCAAATTCTCAAGAGTCCCCTCACTCTCTTCTTCTTGAACTTGAAACTGAGAAGCAATGCATTTTCCACCAATGTCAAGAAGAGTCACTCCTGGCATCTGCCAATCACATTCACAAACTCAGATGGATGGAGAGGAGAGCCTTCAAGTCAACACAATCCTAAAACAACGATATGTGGAAGGATGTTAAAAGCTATTGCATTGAATAGAAGCATGGAAAAAAATAAGGCATATGTCAGTATGAAGGATGTGCTGAGAGTAATTTTTATATTTCTGAAATTTAAAAGGATTTTTCCATTTTTAGCTTTTAGTTCTAAAAATATGACCAAAGGATACTCCTTCAAACTAAGTAACTACTTGCACTAACATTTGGCTATATTGTGAATTTACATTTAGTCAGACCTTTAAAAAAATGCGATGGACAAGTAATGGCCTTTCTTTCTATTAATTATGAATATCAAACTTTTAAGTCCAGTAATAGTCAGAGATTTTAAAAATCCTCACATAGTTTTACAATTTAACATCTGGAACATAATATTGCTAATCATGATCACAATCATATTGTCTATGGTGGATCACAGAGAACAGAAGAGAGCTAGAACAAAAGTAAGTGGTACTCAGAATTATGTGATAGAGCATTTGACACCAGAGTTAACTCCTAATCATTTTACATTTCATGGTGCTCCTTACGCAGAAAGCTCATGCACCTTCTGGAGGCCTAAACACCTTTCCACACAGCAAAGTCTGCTCAGTATTTAAAACCGGCTCTCCTCGACTACAGCTGGAGAATTTAGATGGGTTTCAGAAGGATAATTCACTGCTTATAGCTCAGTGTAGGCTCAGGGAAGGGCTGTCAACGAGCATGCTGGATGTGTGCAGGGGAAACACTCTTCTGCTTGTGGGTCTGTGGTTTGGTATCCCCCAGACTTTGGGGAGAACTGTGGCTCCTTGAGATCCAAACACATTGCTGCTTACACACCAAACAAGTGGTACCGTTTAAAATTCCACTCAGAGGGAATGGTGGTAATTGAAGCCATTCACAGGACCACAAAAAGCACTGCCACCCTCCAAATCGAACATTTGAATGACATTTAAAAGGTGCCAAAATGTGTAATCAATTCATTCAAAGGATATTTCCTGAATATCTAGCGTGTGCAAAACTCTGGGTTGTTAGGAGAGACGGAGACAGCAATGAAAATGAAATACGGTACTTTACTAATACCAGGCTATTGTGCAGACCCACTGATGGGAATGGAAGAGGGGCGGCTCAGGGAGGGCTGGCAATCGCAGGGAAGAAGGAAGCAGGCGAGAAAGAAGGGGGATAGATGAGCAAAGGAAGGGGAGGGGACCCTGAAGCAGAAAAAAGGAAAGGAACAGAGAGAGCAGCAGATCCACAGGCACCAACAAAAATGAAAGAAAAAACATTAAGTTCTCGGGACTGGAGCAGTGGCTCAATGCTTGCTTGGAAAGCACAAGGGCCCAGGTTTGAGCCCCAGCACCACATACACATCTAAGTGTTGGAGATACAGAAGCCAGATGGAAAAATAAATAAAACTGATTCTCTTTCTCTCCCTGCCCCCACTTTTAAAAAAAAGAAAAGAAATATTAAATTCTCAAGAGAAAAAAGATCAAACAAATCGGTATGTTCCAAAGTACTATTGTAACATTAGTATTATATGCGACTTTACTGACAAAATAGGGTAATCCTCTATTTTTATTAGAGAATGTTTCTTTTCTCTTCCTTCCAAGAGGCCATGGGGAGGATGGTTCATTCCTGCGGTCTGAGCCTGAGCTCACCAGCACTCTCCATGCTCCTTACAAATCTACTCTGAAGTCCAGTCAGATTTTTTTTTAATTGCTTTAAGTTGGAATCTCTTCCTCTGCAGATCTGTCATGAATCCTTCATGTAAGAATGTTCATTAAATGAAAAAAGTGAATATTTAACTTCAGATTAAAACCAAGACCCAAGTAAAAACATAGAAAGTTCTAGATCAATAACTCATTTTCAAGGACAAGGATATATATTCCAATCAAAGGTTTCAAGTCTACTCATTCAGTCAAATGTTGACTGTCCCGCATGCAAGACAATGAATGCATTCAAAGGTATGAGGTACACCGTTGCCTGTTCAAGAGGAACTTGAAACCTGAAACACAGAACAAGGTCCCAGAAGAGGGAGGAAAGGAAGGGGTGCAAGAGCCTGAATAGAGAGTCAGGCTGGGGTGACACTTGTCATTCAGAGCCAAGAGAGAAAGAGCAGGCTGGAGAATGACCATGAGAGGAGGGGGGAGACTGCAGAGTCGAGTAGGGGAGAGGCAGTGTAGAAACGCAGAAGGACTTCATGATAGTAGGAGGACAGATACAGGAGGTCAGCATCTCAAACTGAAGGCACTGGAGATGGAAAGGAAGAAGTGCTAGTAAAATTCTTGGACTAATTAACTTTGGGAGCTGACAATGTTGACTCACTTATTTTGGAGCATTTCAGATTGAAGACTTGATTAGGGATGATCAACTGGTACAATAAATGTATGCGAATACCTAGGATTTTTTATACAAGTTCCAAATCTGAAATACTTCTTATTAACATATTTGGATCAAGATCTGAGGAGTCAAGTCTGGAGGTAGACACAGGATTTCAGCAAACTCTCCCAGTATCCTAGTGGTATGCAATGGATACACTAGGATCAAGCCTTTTCTTTCTTTCTTTTTTTTCAATGTTTATAAAACACATATTAACATAACTAGCAGAGAAACACTATTCTTCATTTACACATAAGCTTCAATACAAATTTACCCACTCAATAGAAAAATTAGAATTAAAAAATTCAATTTGCAGAAGAAACACAAATGACTAATAGACATTTAGATACTGAATAGTTTTAGAATCCAAATGCCAATGAAAATAAGATTTCCAAAAGGAAAATGGTTTTGGCGCTGAAAGATCCACACCTACATGCTTTTGATTGAAGTGGAAAATGAGACATCACTTATTTTAAATACTTCAGTAACATATCCACATGCACCTTGGAATATTTGTGTCCTTGACCCACTAATTATCCTTCTATGAATTTAGCCTAAGAAACAAGAAAAGATATTACTTTTCAAAGATGTTAGTCACTTTATTCATAATCATGGAAACTAAAAACATTAGTTTTAAATACTAGAAAATGATTAACATTATAAAAGGATGGACTATTAGGTAGTTATTAATAATTATTTTCACTGGGCACGGTGGCACATGCTTGCAATCCCAGCGGCTCAGGAGACTGAGAAAGGAGGATTGCAAGTTCAAGGACAACCTCAGGAACTTAATGAGGCCCTAAGCAACTTAGTGAGACCCTGACAAAAAAGAAAGAAAGAAAGAAAGAAAGAAAGAAAGAAAGAAAGAAAGAAGGAAGGAAGGAAGGAAGGAAGGAAGGAAGGAAGGAAGGAAGGAAGGAAATTATTTTCAACAATGTATTTATATGTATGTATAATACAGGTTGAGTATCTCTTATTTCAAAATGTTTGGGATCAGAATGTTTTAGATTTGGGACTTTTTTAAGTTCTAGAATATTTGCAACAACTTTACTGGTTGAGCATCCCCAATCCAAAACTCTGAAATCTGAAATGCTCCACAAAATTGAAACTTTTTGAGCACTGAACTTGAAACTTTGGCTTTTGGAGAATTTCAGATTTCCAGATTAGGGATGCTCAAGCTGTGTAACATTACATGAAAATAACAAGGATGGAAAATTGCATATAGAATGTGATCCTATCTAGTTTATATAGCTATATATAAATATGGAATAAACAAGTTGGAATATATTAAATCTTGTTAATACAGATATAATTGAGTAGTGCAATTATTTGTATTTCTCAGTACATTAGGCTTTTTATAATTATCATAAACTATTTGTGGCACAAAAAATGCTCCATTATGGTTTGATTTGGATTTATTTTTAATAAATACTCCCAAGTTAATATGTTGCAATTGCCTAAAGAAGAAAAGTGAAGTCCCTTTTATTGATGGTGCTCAGTACGGAGCACAGTGTCTAACACATTTCAGACAATCTTTTTTAAGTGACTTGGCTGGTTGCAGAGACAAGAGCTGTATAAAGATGGAAGGAGGAGGACCTGGCATGCAAGAGGACAGGAGTTCAAACCCCAGCACCACGTACACAACCAAGTGTCGGAGCAATGACAGCCACATGAAAAATTAAATAAGACTGATTCTCTCTTTCTCTCTCTCTCTCTCTTAAAAAAAAAGATGGAAGTAGGAATGGATAGATAATTGGAAAATTCTTCAAACTTTAATAAAATAGGCATCTTTCCTGAAATTTTTAGGAGATGAAAGGGGATCATTATCTGATAGACCAGGAAGAGAAAAAAAAGAGAAATAAAAGGTATGGTTTTGCAAAGACACAATGGGATAAGACAACTGATTGCACTAATTCTTCTACCAACTCTCAATCTCTCCATTCCTATTCCAGAGTCCTTCAAATGTCTAAATGTCTAGCTTCTTTTTCTTAATAGAAGAAAATAACTGTTCAAAATCTATTTACGCAATTTTGTCTGCATTCTACCAGGAGGATAAATCCACATTCATGGAACGACTGAAGTGCATGTTCAGGTGAACCCACCTCCTCTATGAACTCTCTAAGGAGGGCTTTCCAATTGGATGGTCAGACCCCTTCAATGGACAAGGCACAGATGCATCCCATCAGACAAAATTTTGTTTCTATCTGTCTCTGGAAACAGAGGCAATGAGGGTGGCTCTGTCCCAAAAACTATCACATTTTCTCTGTGTGTTCATAATTTTTTGGCAAGGAGAAGTACTGTGGATCATAGTGTCTCCATTCTCCAGCTGATGTGAGGGTAACAGATATGCGTTCCTCATCGACTCTGGCATCACTGTGACATATGCTCAGGCTGAACGCCCAAGGCTAAAATCTGGTCTGAGTTTAAACTTGCTTAGACTTGTGAACTTTGCAGAGAGGAAGTGTAATGCATTTTTTTATTGTGTTAATATCTCTTGTATCAGATTTAGAGTTCCCTTTGGATGCTCACATCTACCTTGAAATGTCTAGTTGTTCTTCATTCCATAAACTCAAATGGTGTTTCCCAGTTTCAAATGTCTACAAACAATCACAGATAACATCTCAAAATTATCCTGGGTGGTAGGAGAGAAGGTAGATGGCAAGAAACAACATAGGGTTTTGTAATCAGACAGTTTAGCTTTTCTATTCCTGTTAGCTCTTTGACCTTAGGCAAATTATTAAACTAAAGTCTCATTTTTTTTTCACCAAAAAAGGAGCAAATACCTCTTAGCTTATACAACAATTTTGGAAACTAACATTAAAGTACAATACGTACCTGGAAAAGAGTACATGTTCGGCACTACTATTATTATCAATAATTCCTCTGTAAATAAATCATTTGCTGATCTCTCTTCAAGCTGTGTGCTTTCAGATAAAAGCTCAAATATCATGGAAGAAATTTCCTTTTCAACTATTTTCCCTAATGTGCTTATTATTATAATATGTGGTAACAATCTGCATAGAAAAATAAGTTTATATGGTACTGCAACTACAAATTATGTAAAGAAATAATTATAAGGAATACTATAAGCTACAAAAATAAGACATAGGTGAGGTTTAAAATTCAAGATGTATACTGAAAATGCATAAGGCAGAACTGAGATAGGATTTAAAATATAGAAGAATTATTTCCAAGATTTTTAACATCCAAAACCAATTAAGTCCCCTGTTGGTTTCAGGAACTTGCTAAAAGTACTATCAGTAACACAAATAACTCAACTATGTTTGAGTTTATAAACTCTTAAAAACACAGTGCGAAACTCTTGCCTGCTGTTTCTACCAAATCAAACCAGTACAGCATGAAATGTGCCCGATCCAAATCAAGTCCTCACACTTAAAGACCCACATTAAACCAAATGCTGCAAAACCTCATCATTACCCCCTACCTTTGCCCTCTTCCTTCTGAAGATACTATTAAGGTTCCACCAAAAATACAATCAATGACCATGATAGGCAGTTAACCCGTTTTGTCTTAAAAACAGGTCATTTTGATGATACTGCTTAGAAGACAGAATTCAAAACCCATTCCAATCGTTGTACACTTACAGATTCAACCTAATCAGACTGTCATTATACAGACCTTCCAGTACGGTTCTTAGTGCAGAGGTATAATCATACCCACTCAGATTTATTCTAACAGAAAATAACAATATTCACAACCTCATGGTCAGCCAAAAACAGAATAAACCCAAGCAGAATACCAGTCCCTTTTCTAAGGAAGCTGGAGGCCCCTCCTAGTGGACAAGTGCTATCCAGCCGGCCCTTTAAGAAAATATGTTTTTGTTGTCGTTGTTCAATTGATTTCTCAAAACCAAGACCTTTTTGTCCTCAGGATGATGGTACATCCAGAACGCAGAATGGAACACTGCAGCAATTATACCAATATTTCAGACTAGTTTTGAAAACTCCTCTGAGACTTTTTGGCGTGAACAAGTTAGATAAACTGCCCACATTGATCTAATTCACTCAATAATTGCTCAATTCTCCAGTTTACTGCCCAGATGTAGCCAAATCTCTTCCCATGGATGGGGAAAGATATGACAGCTTATGACTAAAAGGCACCAAATTGCACATTACTGCAAGTAAGGCAGAGGCCATGAGAGCGGGTTCAGGCCCCCAGGGTCCCAAGTCCCCATGGCAGAGCAGAAATGGCATGGCTGGGAATGTGTAAACTGGGTTGCTATGGCAACGCGTGACTGCAGAAAGGATAAGGGATTCCTCTGCTTCCTCCTGCAGGCAGTGTCTTCGGATCTGGAGACAATGAGATCTGGAAAGGGGGTGAGTCAGATATGTCTCATGTATTCTTCAGGGCAAGGTCAACACTAAGGTTAGAGGATTACTCTCTTAAAAGCTCTACCACAGCACGTGGTCCTGATCATTGGCAACTGCTTCCTGCCACCGCAGCTTCCTGCTGCCAGGAGATGTGGGAATCTTTGAGGTTTAGAGAACACTTTTCAAACAAGACATCCCAAGGGAAGTCATACACATTCCACACAAAGTCATTTATAATAAGTGCTACAGCAGCTGAACATAAATCCATCTTCCTTTCCAAGTTCCTCCACGGTGATGTGCATCTCTCTATTCCCTGCTGAACTGGTAAAGACTAAAAATGGTCATGAGGGAGGGAAAGGGGGAGGAGGGAAGTGGAGGGTAGGTGACAGAATGGCAGCAGCAGACACAGGAGACAGGCAATGGGGAAAGGTTGGAAAATAAAGTCAGCATTCATTTGTTCATGAATTTAGCAATGTCATGAATATTCATTGTGCCAAGCACTGAAAAATCAAAAGTTATCATGTTACCCTGATGCAGTTCAATGAAACCACTGAGTAATCGTGTATTTCAAAATAGCAAGTGAAGAGAATTTTGAATACTCCTTATACAGAGAAATGATAAATGACTGAGGTGATATGCCAATTACCCTAATTATATAATTACACACTGCATACATGTACAGGACTATCACATTGTGCCCCAGAATATGCACAATTACTGCATGTCAATTAAAAACTTGCAATGCTTTAAAATTATCACAATCAATAACGTCTAAATCAAATTATTCTAGATGTCTGGAAAATAAAGCAGATGGTGCTATAAAAGCTTTTACCAATAGGAAGTGCTCTGGTCTTGGGAGTCAAAGCAAGCGTCTCTGAAGGAGGATGTTACAGCTTCCAAGAGCAGGATGAGCAGGTGCCCACTAAGGTTGGGGTGATAGGGAGGATAAGAAAGGAAGGGAAAAAGAGAAAACAACCTAAGGAAAGTCCAGAGGTGATAAACCGGTGTTTCTTGTGCTCTATTTGGCAAATAAATCCTCTGGGGATCTCAGGCTTCAATTCTGTGGGCCTGGAGGAGTGACTGAGACCCGGCATTTCTAACAAGGTCACAGGTGAGGCCCATGCTACAGGTGGGAGGCCACACTCTGGCTAGTGAGGAGCAAAAGGACCTGTCCAAAGGCCAGAGAGGCCAACACAGAGAGAATAGGGAGGAGGGCAGTGGTGGGGCCAGTGAGGTGCACAGGCGCTGGGCCAGGCCGGGCTGTGCAGGGTGTCATCAGGAACGCAGGCTAGGAGCAGAGCGAAGTCAGGGAGACCTCCATTTTCTTCTCTCCAAATAACCTTCCTCAGAGTTTCATTTTCCCTGGGAGACAGCACTTTGCAATATCTCAAGTGTAAATGAGAGCAAAGGTGTTTATGGACTTCAAGGCTTCTAATAGCCAATAAAGCACAGCTCCTTCATCACAGACAGCCCATTAACAACCCATGTTTATTGGTAAAAATCCTCTGAACTTAATACGCCTTTGTCAGCAGAAGTAATTGATCTTGGCCGGTTAATTTGGCTGGCTTTACAGACCTAGGCCCTGCCACTCTTTCAAGAGTATCCTACAACTCCGTGGGCTGCAATCCCTTCAGTAAGCAATTTTCAAGAACACTGAGCCCATGGGGTTCCTAAAATAGTTTGGTTAAAGAGAACACAAACATCGCTCATTGGCATCTTCATCTTTAACTTTACAACCTTGAAGAAGGGTTTCACAGAAATGTCTGTGCCAACTGCCACCATCCTGTTTCCTAAATATTTGACTGAACAATGACAGATACAGCTATTAGCTGTATAGCTGGCAGGTAATAAAAAGTCAGTTTAAACTCAGAGGAAGCAAATGTGTGCTTCAACCAATGCTCAGTGTGCTTCATAAATTATTCGCTGGTTCAGACTTGGGAAAGAATCATCTTTCTATTTTAAAATTAATATGGCACTTACTCACACTGAACACATCTCGTAAGGAACACATGCGAATGTGACTCAGACTTGCTCCCCTGATTAGCATCCAGACTCTGGAGAAGTAATCCTCTTGGCCATTTTTTTTATTTATATAATGTGTAAGTGGGGATCAAAAGGTTTAACAAGTGATAATATAGCACTGCATTTCCTAAATGAGTCATGATGATACTCGCACCTAAAAATGTGGGACGCTCTGCTTCTGGAATGGATAAGAGCAAAGAGTTGTGAAATCCTCTCCAGATATCTCCAAAGGTTAGCATGTTCTCAGCTGTGTGGAATGCCATATAGACTATCCCAACTAAAATCAGGATGTAAAATCATGTGTAAGGCATTTGTTTCATTAGCTAAGGCATCCATCTCCTTAAGATAAAGTGTTTTTCTGCTGCTCTCTCTGTCACCACATCACAAAAACATGGGGAGACAGATTTTTCACAAATTTGGAGAGTGTAAAGAAGGGGGTTGAACTTAAACTGCAAGCCATATGACATCAGCAATATTTACTTGAGAGTGAGGGACACCTGGAAGAGTTGGTGGTGACTCATACATCAGACAGATAATACGCAAGAGGGATGCTTCCCACACCACAACTCCACAGGTAAACAGTAGGCTAATGGTAGTGATTCTCCCAGGCAAGAATGAGCTGGCCAGCATCAAAGAAAAGGACTGTCACCATATGGAGGGGAAAACACTGGTGTTTCTTAGCATAATACAGCAACAGATAACACAGGAAAGGAGAAGAGGATCATGTGACTGAGTGCTCATGGCACTAAATGCCGGGGATGGACAGATGAACACACAAAGACATCCCCCTCCACAACCAACAGACAGCAGGAACATAAACCAATAGCTGTGATACCACTGGGTGAGTGCCTACCTGGAAGTGTGTGTGTGCACGCACGTGTGTGTGTGTGTGTGTGTGTGTGTGTGTGTGTGAAGGGAAGAAAGGAAGGGAACAGGGCAGCTAAGCTAGCAAATGAGAGCTGCAAGTCCTCAGGAATAAAAATGAGAAAAACCATTATTTCTGTCTAGTAGAATCAGGTGCTCAGCTATTGGACTGGAGGGGTAATAACCAACTTGGAAAGATTAGTACTTACCATGTGAATAAAGAGAAGAAAGGACTGGGATAACAGCATAAGCAAAGGACTGGAGACACAAGAGAGAGTAACAGGTTTGAGAAAGTGCTAGGGGTCCAGGGTTCTAAATTTATATGTGTATGTACATAGGTGCATACATATTCAGAGATCTAAATATCCCAATGTGTATGTTTTGTGCGTATATATGAACACACATACAGCCTCTGTCGCTGCCCATCAACACCCCCATACATACCCACTCACTGCTACCACTCGAGTATACGGCCAGACTTCTAAATGTTAGCACCAGTGCTTCTTCCTCCAGCTTCTGAAGGTCATTTTGCTACCTGAGTGGCTGACTAGAAATGCTACCCAAATAACACACTCCTGGGAGAAGCCCCTAACCAATGACTGGTGGGAGTTGATACCTCAGTGGGAAAATTCTGACACATGAATTTTATGCAGATTTCCAGAGTTTCTCCAGTAGGATTAAGATATGGTGACCCACAATTGCAATTTGGTATCTTGGTTCATTTGTGCTGCTATCACAAAATACCACAGACTAGGGAATTTATAAAGAACAGAAATTTACTTCCCACATTTCTGAAGGCTGAGAAGCTCAAAATCAAGGCACCAACAGTTTTGGTCTCTGGTGAGAGCTGATTTTTCTGCTTCTGAGATGGTGCCTGTTGCTGCAGCCTCCAAAGGGCAAGAACTCTGTGTCCTCACATGGCAGAAGGGATGGTAGGGTAAAAGAGGTCAAACTCCCTCCCTCCAGCCTTTCCTAAGGA
>PVKS010037788.1:0-18388 GCA_004027875.1 Aplodontia rufa
TTACTGCACTCTACCCTACAAATATGTGCAACTATTAGAGGTAAATAACAAATTTTTCCCTTTCCACACTTTTATTGGTTCATTATAGTTATACATAATAATTGGATTTTTGTTACATGTTCATACATGCACAGAATATGAGAATATAGCTTTGCCAATATCACTCCCAACACTTCCCACCTCCTACCCTCTGGCCCCTTTCCTCTACTGATCTCCCTTTAATTTTCTTGAGATACACCCTCACATTTCTTTTCCTTTTTCTCTTCTAGCTTCCACATATGAGAGAAAACACTTGACCCTTGACCTTCTGAGTCTGCCTTATTTCATTTACCTAATGGTTTCAAATTCCCTCCATTTTCCTGCAAATGCCATAATTTCATTTTTCTTTATGGCTGAATAAAACTCCATTGTGTATATATACTACTTCTCTTTATGCATTCATCTGCTGATGGACACCCAGGCTGGTTTCATAGTTTGGCTGTTATGAATTGTGCTGCTATAAACAAGGGTATACGTGTATCTCTATAGAGTGAAGATTTTAATTCTTCAGGGTCAATACCAAGGAGTGGCATAGTTGAGTCATAAGGTGTTTCCATGGGATCATACGGTGGTTCCATGCCTAATCTTTTGAGGAATCTCCATACTAATTTCCATAGTGGTTGTACTAATTTATAATCCCACCAACAGTGTAAAAGTTTTCCTTTTTATCCACATCCTCTCCAGCATTTATTATCTTTGTATTCCTGTTGACTGTCATTCTGACTAGCGTGAGACGTAATCTCAGTGTAGTTTTGATTTGCATCTTCCTAATTGCTAATGATGTTGAATATTTTTATATATTAATAACAAAAATATTTAATGAATAACTTAAAAATAAAAATGATTGAATTCATGGGAGAAGATAGGCTGGTAGGATTGTGAGATGATGGTTAAAGAGGAAAAAGCCTCTATTAAACATAAGGGAAAGGTGGGATTATTTTTAATAGAACTGTTGAACAGCATGGTAAATATAGATAGTAATAGTGTATTACACATTTCAAAATTGCTTAAAGAGTAAATTTTCAATTTTCCTGACCACAAAAACAATTTAAGTATTTGAGGTGATCAACATGATATTTAACTTTCTTTAATTATTCCACATTGCATTCATAAATCACATCACTTTGTACCCCACTTATATTTACAGCTAAAATTGGTCAATTTGCAATAAACTTTTTAAAAGAACAGAAGGAAAGCATGGTAAACACATATGGAATATCCAATGTATTCTATAGATGGCAGTGAGGTAGTGTACACTGAATGACTTCTGTTTTTAATTAGCCAGATTTTTAAAATTATTATTAAAATAAAATCACATTTATGGGGGGGAAAAAAGCCAAATAATACAGAACATGGGGAAAGACGAAAAGCAAAAGTTCTCCCGCTGAAAACTCAATCTCACTCCCAGAGGTGTGAAACCACTTAATTTACATGTTCTTGCAGAAATGTTTAATGCATAATTGTATCCTGTGTGTGTGTGTGTGTGTGTGTGCGCGCGCGTGTGCGCACGCGCTCGCATTAAGCACAATTGCTTTCTGGGTTTTGGTCAATTTTATTATAAACAATTATTCATAAACATATAATTTACAACATCACTTATAACACATAATTCACAACAAGGCCTACAGCTATCATAGCCCTTTTATCAGGTGATTTTCCAAATCATTCTAATGTACTTATATTTTTATTGATCATTTGAAAATATAGCCAAAATTTTCACCATAAATAAAAAGATACATTCAAATGAAAACAAATTAATGACACTTATCATTGTTTCCTTAAACCTTTCAAATTGAAATTGTTTTGAATGATTTTCCTCTGGAGTTGATTACAGTGCTATCTCACATCAGCAAAGAAATGCCAAATTTTAGGGCATGAAAAGAACAAAACTAGACTGATGTCTTTGCTTATTCTTGTATCATCTGCCTGAATTAGAAATAGAAATATTTATGTTATAGATAAATGCAATGAAATTTTCAAAGCATATTAAAATTATGACATCAGGTTTTTAGCACTACCTGTCTGCAATCCTTACTACCTATCTTCATTTTTTTAAAAAGTTACAAGGCTTTGGATCTGTAAACAAAAAATGTTTCATTCTCCAAAAAATTCAATGCACTGATTTCCCACAAAACAGTATAATTACTGCACTTCTTGACAATGGCTCTCAATTGAACATTGACTACAAGTTCCCTTTCTCCCATTAATTATTTTACATTTCCAGAGTCATCGATGGCTTATGTTACTCATTACCATGTAATTTTTAAATTACTCCTTCTATTGACATAAGCTTAGTTTGTGCTCTTCCAGTGATTCCTGACTTTTCAAATTACTGAGGAAAGAAAACAGTAAGAAAGTTAACCATGATTCCATGCAGGGCTGGCTTCAAGGGCACGTGACCAGCATAGTCACATAGCACTACATGTTTCAAAGAGCGACATGCTCTGCGATCAGCATGTTAAAATTCCTAATAATTTTATCTTGAACTTATGTTGTGTAGGTGAAGTCTGAAGAGACAATGGTGAGCATGAATAAATAGAAACGCACTATATGTGTTTCCGTCGTTCCTTGTGATTACCCTATTTGCATCCAGTATTCCTGATGTGATGTGAGCATAGTATTCCAATGAATCCAGCTTGCGAGGGCAGCAAGACTCAAGAAGGTCCTAGGTAAGGATTTTATGGGAGCTGTTGGCTTCCAAAAAGTGTTGTTAGCATGTGTGTGCATCAGGAAGTGAAATAAAAGCCATTTATTAGGGCTTGGGGATATGGCTCAAAGGTAGCAAGCTTGCTTGGCATGTGTCAGGCTCTGTGTTTAGATCCCCAATTCTGCAGGGAGGGGAAGCACACAAGTAATACAGTTGGTTTTTCCAGCCATTCCAATACTGTGTTAAGAATGAACGAAATATAGGAGGGCTGGAGCGGTGGCTTGGCGGTTACACAGGTTCAAACCCCAGCACCCACATATACAACTAAGTGTCAGAGCAACGAAAGCCATGTGAAAAACTCAATAAAAATTGATTTCTTTCTTTCTCTTTCTCTCTGTCCTTCTCTCTTTAAAAAAAAAAAAAGAATGAAATATAAGGCTGAAGCGGTGGCATTTACAACACTTGCCTGGCATATGTGAGTATTTGATTTCAAACCCCAGCACCACGTACACAATGAAGTCTTGGAGCCACAAAAGCCACATGAAAAATTAAACAAAATTGTTTCTATCTATCTTTCTCTCTCTCTCTCTCTCCCTCTCTCACACACACACACACTGTCCCTCTCTTTTTTAAAAAATATAATGAAATATATATGTATATACCAAATGCAAAATGTATAATTTCAGTGAATCTGCACTGTACAAATTAAATATTATATTTACATTTAAAATTGGCATCCCACAATATAAAGATGAATGGTAAAACACCATACCAATAATTTATTTGTTTTTACTTAGAGCACTGTTAAATAGCAGCAAAAAAAAAATATATATATATGCACATATATAAGTGTGTGTGTATATATATACGTGTGTGTGTGTATGATTGTGGAGGCTGGAGAACTGGATCAATGGCACAGAGTTTGCCTGGCATGGGCAAGGGCCTAGGTTTGATCCCCAGCACCACATACACAAATAAATAAAGGAAAAGCAAAAAAACAGATTGAAAAAAAATTCTCTCTCCCTCTCTTTAAAAAAAGACATACACATATATATATGCATACATATATATGAATGACTGTGGAAGAAAGAAAAAGCTTTATATTTTAGAAACTTCAATGGTGCGTTCCCCTGATTTTTAAACATGGGTTTTGCACTGGGCCTCACATTTTCTGTAGCTAGTTCTGGTTATATATCCGTTGTCTGCCCCAGAATCCTCCTGCAGGAAGCATCTGTCTCCCACTCTAAAGTCATTAGTTTAGCCTTTCAGCTGAGATTTGGCCTGAGAAAGAACATCTTTATTTGGGCAAATGGGCAGAACTGACAAACAGTAGTCGCAAAAAGAATAATCTAACCGGAGCGGTGGCTCAGCGGTTACTGCACTTGCCTGGCACAAGTGAGGATGCGGGTTCAAACCCCAGCCCCACATACACAGCCAAGTGAATCAACAATAAAAGCAACATGGAAAACTAAAGTTGATTCTCTCTCTCTGTCTTTTTTTTTCCTTTTTTTTAAGAGAGAGGGACAGTGAGAGAGAAAGCAGAATCAATTTTATTTAGCACTTGGTTGTGTACATGGGGTTTGAACTTGCATCCTCTCGCATCCAAGCAAGCGCCATAACCACTCAGCCACCGATTAGCCCCCAGCCCTCTCTCTTAAAAAAAAAAAAATCTAGTACAGTAAGCTCGGATGTATGCCATTTTCTTTGCCTCATTCTGTTTACAGCAGTGGATTTTTCACACTGAAGAGCAGTTGTCAAGTACAGTAAATATTTTCCCCCATCACTTCTTTATAAAAGCCAAAGGCTTCCCAGCGCTGTCTAACTGTGAACTTTCTTTTCTCTTAGAGCTACTAGAAATGACCTCAAACCAAAAGCTGTGCTATTAATTTTTATTATGTGCTTCTTTTCTGTCATTGTCTCTGATACACCATCTTGACATTATTTCAACAAATAGTTTTCAGAGCTCATTTTTTGAGAACCACTGTGCCAGGCACTTGGAATACCATGAAATCGGAAGCGCCCCCTCCTTCACAGGGTTCAGGTCTCATGGTCCAACAGAGGGAGTAGTGAGGCCAGCATGCAATGGCAAGTCATCTGGTGGTTGACGGCAAAGTTCCTTTGTGTTTTTTGCACACAGACTATTTTTCATGGTACATAAATCACTCCTTAATAGCCAGTTAAGCATATTAGATTAACTTAGAGCACCACTGGGTAAATATATTATTGCTGCAGGAAATGGCAAGAAGGGATTAAAACTAGCTCATTTGGGAGGGAAGAAATACTCCTTTGGGAGAAAAAAATTGTTATGCTTTTGAGTTGAAATTTCAGTTCCTCTGATTTGTGAAGTCAGTACAGAAATGTTGTTTAAGACAATCTGAACAAAACAAGTCTCCAAGTCCCAAATCTGTGATGTAGAGTAACTCTGCTGACAAAGATCAAAATTATTCCTCAAGCTGTGACAGGCTGCTGCTACACTTCCAGGGTCCTTTCTGCCTGCCTCTCTGAGGTCCTTCATTGTCAACATTTCACTCACTCTTCTCCATTCTCAACACCTACCTTAGGAATAACTTGCAATCATTCGTAGAAGCACACGCCCGCAATCCAGCTAATGGGAGGCTAAGACAGGAGCATGGGATGTTTGAGGCCAACCTGGGTGATATAGCAAGACCCCGACTAAAAGCAAAAAATTAAAGGGCTGCAGGTATAGTTTGGTGGTAGAGCACCCATGGGTTCAATCCCCCGTACCAAAAAATTAAATTAACTTTAAAAGAGTAGTAACTTATGTGATGCTTCTAATGCCAGGCTCTTGAGAATTATGCTTTTGGTTCTATTACAAAAATGTTACCAGGGGCTGGAGCGGTGACTCGGTGGTTACGGCGCTTGCCCGGCATGCACAAGTACACGGGTTCAAACCCCAGCACCCACATACACAACTAAGTGTTGGAGCAACAAAAACCATGTGAAAAACTCAATAAAAATTGATTCTGTCTCTCTTTCTCACTGTCCTTCTCTCTTTAAAAAAAAACTGTTACTAAAAATGATATAACATTTCAAATTATTTATATGTTGTTGGAAGACAGACATTTTGAGAGACTTGTTTGCATGCAACACTCATGGGTACTTTACCCAGAAGTCCCCAGTTATGTCATATCTGCTTGTTCATTAATATCTACTCCTTCCTCCTTCCTCTAGTACTCCTCATTTTTAGCTGGACACATAGCCACCTAGTATGAAGACATTTCCCAGCTTCTCTACCAGTTGGGTATAGCCATGTGACTTAGTTTTATCTAACGTTATATAAGTAAAAATAAATACATAATATATCTAATGTTATATAAATAAAAATAAATACATAATATCCTTTTTCTTGTTGATTGGAACACAACTGTGACAACTGGAACTTTAGCAGCTACTTTGAACCTTGAGACAGAACACTAAATATTGTAAAACAGAAAGACAAGAGGAGCCTGATTCCCTGATGACTCCCTACTTCTAGATTTTTATATGAAAGAAAAATAAAGTGCCATCTTGGTAAAGCCACTGTTTTTTTGTCTCTTACCTGTAGCCAGATCTAAATCTAAACTGATAATATATTATCATAGATTCCTGGTTCACCTTAGCTGATTTATGTACCCAGTCTCAATACTTACACTTTTTTCTCTACCTTAAAAATTCTTGCTCCTTCTGCTAGGGAGTCCTTAAGGAAAGTTATATTTTTAACAGTTCCAGTCACTTCATCTTAGTTATAAAAATGATTTTAAAAGCACAACTGCAAATATTAATGAAAAAGCTACAAAAAACAACTATTAGTTTTCTGTCAGTGCATATTCTGATTTTGCAAAGACTTTGATTTATCTAACACAGTCAGTACTAAGGCCACAGCTAGACTGCTTTCTGATCCTATCCTTTGCATCAGCTCCCACAATTCAACACTTAATTTGCAATTTTTTTAATTTTTTTATTTTTTAGGGAACAGGACATCTGGGTTCCACCTCAAGCTTGGAACAAATCCTGTGGAAGCATTGTTACCTTTCCACATAGAACCTGGCAGAGGACAGTTGGTGTGCTTCCAGTCTAAAGGACAAGGTGAGGACAAGATGGACAAGTGAGCTACAGTTGCTGGTAGAGAAATTCTCGGTGGGATGAGGGACACCCAAATAGCTCTAGAAGAGCGATTTAAGATCCAGTCCAGCAGCACAGTGAGCCCCGGGGTCCCTTTTCCTCCTTCCCCACACACACATGGATGAGGGAAGTTAGTTCCAATGCCTAAAAATAAAAAAGACCCAACATCATGAGCAGCGATTCCATATATGAGATGAACATGCTGGCAGGAACAAAAAAACAAGGTACATAAATAGATAGTTACATAGAAACAAAAGTGTGAGTGTTACGCTAATTCCATAATTGATACGTCTTTAATTTAAATTTTTAGAGTTCTGAATGAACAGAGCAGTATTAATACCAAGGGACAGTGACCAACAGAAAGGCTCCAGTCCAGGCTGGAGCAGTGGCTCGGCGGTGACAGTGCTTGCCTGGCATGCACAAGTATGCGGGATCAGACCCCAGCACCACATACACAGTGAAGTGTTGGAGCAATGAAGACCACATGAAAAACTAAATAAAAAATTGATTCTCTCTCTCACTGTCCCTCTTTCTTTAAAAAAAAAAAAAAAAAGAAAAGCTACTGTCCACTAGAAACTACTCAGTCCCTTGCAGGGGATCAATCCCATCATAAAAATCCTGACATTCTCAATAAATTAAATTTAGGGGGCTGGAATGGTGGCTCTGCAGTTACGGTGCTTGCCTGGCATGCACAATTACATGAGTTCAAACCCCAGCACCCATGTACACAACTAAGTGTCAGAGCAAGCAACAAAAGCCATGTAAAAAAACTCAATTAAAAAGATTGATTCTCTCTCTCTCTCTCTCTCAAACTGTCCTTCTCTCTTAAAAAATTAATTAAATTCATTCATTTTAACTAAAAGAATTATAACGAATTAGTAACTAAAGAATCTATATTGGTTGGAATAACTGGGCATTTTAGTTCCCACAGCAATAGCAAATATATCAGCCAGTGGCAATAAATATCCAGAATGGGGTCTGGAGAGGTGGCTCAGCAGTTTCGGCGCTTGCCTGGCAAGCACAAGGACCCGGGTTCAAACCCCAGCACCACGTACACAACTGAGTGTTGGAGCAACTAAGGCCATGTGAAAAACTAAATAAAGTTATTTTAATAAATATCTAGAATGTAGTAAGAAAACTAAAATAATAGCTTGTGACTGAATTTGAGAGAGCCTCAGATAGGCTTTCTTTTCTGTTTCCTGAATCAGGGTGGTTTGGATAAGAGCTTGTTAACCTAGTGAGCTGATGCTAGTTTGACCTCAGAGATCCGTGTTCTCTGTTCTTCGGTCTTTTCTGTATTGAAAACGGGTTCTTCATAGTGAGGTGGGGAGGCTGCTCAGAAGGGGGAACCCCCGAGGCTCCAGGAGGAAGTATTAGGAGCTGGCCCAATGGACTGGACGCCAGGGGCTCTCCAGCCTGCCTAGAAGCCCGTCCCACTGCACGCAGGGAGAGCTAAGCAGACATCCATTTCCAACCTGGTTTCCCTCTTTGTCCCCAGGCCAGACCCAATGCCTTTGACATCAAGGCAAGCGGAGTAACAGAGTCTGCTCTGTTCACAGGCAACACTAAAGCATTTGCTGAATGCTTCTTATGTGCTTTGTACTCAATGTACCAAACAATAGATGAATTCTGCTTAAGAAGAAGTTGGCTAAACAAGGAACAAACACGTGTAATGATCCTTTCGTGTATCTGAATCTTCTGCTAGACTGTAAACTCAAGGACAGGGGGTCTGCATTCATCAGTTGTCCACTATAGTCCAGTCTCTGCCCACTCAACAAATGCCTAAGTAAACGAGCGAATATAAATCACTGAAGTGATGATAAAAGGCATGGGCCAAAAAGAGGGGTAGAGAATCAAAGCTGGAAGCAGCTGGGCAAGCGAAGCTAGCAAAGTGGATAGTCTGTGCTTTGGAGGTGGGGTCTGTGGTTTGGACTCTCTCAGGTGATGGGAGCCTGACTCTGGGACTCTGACTGTCCTATCAAATGTAGAAAGCACTATCAAGAGAGAGCACAAAGCAGCCAGTGCCCCAACTCCAATGTCAAGGCCATCTCACTCATAAGACAACAGTAGCATCTTGGCAGGGGTTCCCAGGACAATCTCTTCTATGGAGTTCAGGCACCTTCCAACAATAACACTGTACAGTGGGACTTTCCTTGGTCCCTAGTCCTCTGATACAAATCTTGATTATAATATTGCAATGTAAGTGTTTTGGGCTCTTTGATTTTTAAGAATTAGTATACCTCCAGGAAGACCCAGCCCTGACAGCCAGACAAGAGCTCACAGCCCAATGTAGGTCTCTCTTCATTACCTGGTGATGCTGATAGAAAGGTCCCACCTTTGACAAGAAGAGAATGAATCCAGTTTTCTCAAAGACTGGCAGCTGTTGCAATAACTCCACTCATCTTTATTTATGATCCGCAAATGCCAAACCCAGTCTGGAGTGGTGAAAAGCCAGATCCCTTTTTGGCAGGGTGCCTTCTCTTTCTTTCCCAAAAGTTCTGGGTAGTGGCAGTAAAGCCCGTGTGTCAGTCAGAATCCCAGCAGATAACAGATGGTATGCTCACATGGCATAGTTTAAGGGGAGTTTAGCAAGAAGATTACTTGCAAAGATGTGAGCAGGGCATAGGGAGCCATCAAGGGACAGTTCTATAGAGTAGTCCTTTGTACTGTTCCCACCCCTCAACACATATGAGGATATAGTGAAGTTACTGTGACCTGAAGACAGAGGCTGTGTGCAGAGGGCAGCCAGATGACAGTCATGGCACAGCCGAGCTGAAGAAAGCCCTTGGAGAGGAAATCAGAGGAATAAATACTCTCCTCCTTCCAGTCTCCTTCATCAACACCAACAGGAAGCTACAGGGCAAATTGCTTCCTTCCATGATCTGCCCAAAGCAATGTGGCCAAGTGACCATGGGCTGAAACCTCTGAAGCTGTGAATCAAAATAATTCTTTCCTTCAAGTTGTTTAGCTCAGGCATTTTGTCACAGTGACAGAAATGTGACTAACACAACACTGACGAAAAATAGGTATTTACATATTGCATATGTTTACAAATCACTCAATAATGAGCATGTACCACATTATACCTGGACACCACACTAAGTATTTTGTACATGTAACTTCATACCATTATTATTAGGTATTGTTGGTACCATTATTTTCCCTGCTTTGAAGAAGAGGAGTGCAAGGCTTAGAGAAGTTAGCTAACTTCCCCCAATATCACATTCAGGACTGAAATCCCCATAGTTCTTAGATATCACAATGTTATTACAATTCAGTGGTTGAAAAGCATATTATCTAAATCCTCTGACCCTGAAAAAGCACTTATACAACTTTCCTAATCCAAAAGAGAGGCAGCATTATGACAAAGTTAGATAGTTGTGATGGTTATACAGCAATATAAATATACTTAATACCACTGAACTGTACACTTTAAAATGGTCAAAATAGGAGCTGGAGTGGTGGCTCAGTGATGGAGTGTTTGCCTGGCATGCACAAGGAATTGGGTTTGAACCCCAGCACCACATACACAACTAAGTGTCCAGAAAACAAAAACCAGATGAAAAAATAAAATTGATTCTCTATTTCTCTATCTTAAAAAAAGGTCAAAATAGCAATTTTTATGTGATGCATACATTACCACAATAAAAACAATTTTAGAATTCAACAATAACAAAAAACAAAACAATGTTTCAAACTAAAAAGAGTATTGTTATAATATGTCACTTTAAATATTGATCTCACAAAATTAATGATGAAATTAAATATTGCAAATACCCATTACCTATTTTGTTTCCACATATATAACTGTATATTCAAGTTACCTAAAAACTTTTAAATTATCTCCTTATTAGGGAGATGGGATTTTTTTATTTGATTTTATCATATATTTGTCCAAAGCAATTTTCAATAAAAAATGAATAGCCTTGCCTAGCATGCCCAAGGTCCTGGGTTCAAGCCACAGCATCACACATACACACAGAAGAGCCATCTAAACTAATACTTGAGGCTGGAGCGGTGGCTCCGCTGTTACGGTGCTTGCCCAGCATGCACAACGAGTACATGGGTTCAAACCCCAGAACCCACATACACAACTAAGTGTCAGAGCAATGAAAGCCATGTGAAAAACTCAATAAAAATTGATTCTCTCTGAACCTATAGAATGGGAGAAAAATTTGCCTGCTATACCTCGGACAGAGGGCTAATATCCAGAATATACAAAGCATTCCAAAAAACTAAACACCAAAATCACAAATAATCCAATTAACAAATGGGCTATGGAACTAAAAAGAAACTTCTCAACGGAGGAAGTCTAAAAAGCCCATAAACATATGAGGAACTGCTCTACATCACTAGCAATAAGAGAAATGCAAATCAAAACTTCACTGAGAGTCCACCTCTCTCCAGTCAGAGTGGCAAAAATGAAAAATACCAACAATGACAGGTGCTGGAGGGGCTGTGGGAAAAGAGGAAAACTGTCACATTGCTGGTGGGACTGCAAACTGGTACAGCCATTCTGGAAAGCAGTATGGAGACTTCTCAAAAAATTAGAGTTGGAACCACCTTTTGATCCAGCTATTCCACTCCTGGGTATCTTCCCAAAAGAGCTAGAATCAGCATATTATAGAGATACAGCTTCATCAATATTTATAGCAGCTCAATTTACTATAGCTAAATTGTGGAACCAACCCAGATGCCCCTCACTTGATGAGTGGATTCAAAAACTTTGGTCCATATATTCAGTGGAATACTACTCAGCTATTAGAGAAAACAGTATTATGGCATTTTAGCCAAATGGATGGAGATGGATAAAATTATGCTAAGTGAAATATCCCAAACTCAGAGACTCAAGGGCCGAATGTTTTCTCTCATTTGTGGAAGTTACAATACAACCAGAAATAGTATGATAGATGGCTAACTTAACAATTACCTCAGCATGTATGAATTTTTACACAATTGTGGGGAACCTTGCCTAGGATGCTGGGGACGTTGGGAGGGAGGAAGGGAATAGGAAGGATATCAAAGAGACCAGAGGGAGGTAGTCCCGAGGAATCTAATCAGAGGGGAACCTCCGACTTCCATGAGAAGTCCGATTAACTTGGGATGTAAGTAGGGGGAAACATGGAACCATGGGGAACCCAAAGGGAGAAACCATGGAGTGGCACCAGCCTCGGCTTCTTCTGTCATTATACTTTTGTTCTTGATTGCTTGATGATGAATCCCTCCTAATTGTAAGACCATGTTTAACGAATAAAATGAAAAATAAAAAATAAACTAGAGGTCTTTGAAAGGTAAAAAAAAATTGATTCTGTCTCTCTCTGTCCAAAAAAATAAATAAAGTAATACTTGATGAAGACAGAAGCAAAAATAGCTTTGGACATTAAATGACACAATACTCATTAATAACCATTGAGTATTATCTGAGGACTTATTATAGCAATTGAGAAATGCACCCAAGGAAGAGAATACCATGGGAAAAAGTAAAAGTGATGAGGGAAAAAAAGAAAGGAAGTACCACATAAACAAAGATGCTGGGTGCAGCATCTTTAACTACCAATAAAGTAAGAAGTAACTGTAATGCCCAGAAAGAACGAGGAAATTAGCTAATTTATAGTGCTTTCATTGAGAAAATATTACGTACCCATTAAAAATTATAATAATGAAGTTTTTGCAGCAACATAGAAACATGGCTTAATGTTAAATTTAAAAAAATAGGGTGCAGGATTTTACTGACATTATGTTTCTCTGCGATATAAATATATGTGTGAATCTGTGCAGACAGAATGGAACAGCAAAAATGAAAGCGGTGGTTGTGACTGGGAAAGTTTTGGATGATCTTTCTTCCATCTATTCTGTGAGCTCTCTGTAGGGCCTTGGCATTGCTGTGTTAGTTGTCTATTGTTGTGAAACACAGTAACCCCAAACCCAGAGGCTTCGGCAGCAAGCATTTGCCTTCTCACAGTGTTCTCACAGCTTTCCCAGATGCCGCAGCCTCAAGACTGCAGCCAGCTCCAGGTTTGACCAAGGGAAGATTGTCTTCCCGGCCCACTCTGATAGCTGTTGACAGGATTCAGTTCCTTCATTTGTCTCATTGAGGGCCTGGGTTCCTCCCTGGCCTTCATCCAGAAGTCCACCCCATTCCATGTCACATGGCCTCTCCATGGGGCAGCTGAAAACAAGGCAGCTGGTTTTGATCACAGCACACACATGAGAGAGCGAGCAAGGGCAAACATGATGAGAGCCAGAGTCTCTCCGTAGCCTAATCTCTGAGCCAAAATCTCATTACTTTTGCCTTATTCCGCGGGTACATGCAAGTTTTTAGGTCCTGCCTGCACTTAAGAAATTGGGGATCGTTGGGACCCTCTTAAAAGCTGCTACCACAGTCATCACTAAAATAAAACACTTATGAAATAAGAACTCTTCTTGTCATCATCCGGCAGGGTCTAAAATCAGCCCCATTACCCATTTTTCTTTGAGGTGAGGATTTAGCAACTCCTTTTAGCACAATCAGAAGGAGCCAATTAGAAATAATATTGTGAAGTTCACAATACACTAGGAGAGAAGGCCCTGGAGACTGTTCCTGAAAAGACTGCAGTGGGGGAGGAGGCTGGTAGGCAGAGGAGTATAAAATCCTGCTGCTGGAGGAACCCAGGAAGAGATTGAGCTCTTCTCCTCACCCAGCTCCACAAGTGAGGACTTCTTTGTGTTTTGTCTTTGACAAGTCTTTGATACTTTAGACTTGGGAAAGATTATATATATATATATATATATATATATATATATATATATATATTCACACACACACACACACATATATATATATATATATATATATATATATATATATATATATATATATATTTTAAAGTGTTGGAGGGGGAATGAAAAGACAATAGAGAAGAACAGCCCTAACCAAGCCCAGTCTATTCGTTTGTCCCAGCTACATAAGGTTCTACCATAACAGCAGCACATGGCTTACAGAATACAACATATACCTTTTTATTAGGAGGTACCTGGTATCCATAGCAGACCATAGATATAAAGATATAAGCAGGGAGGAGAAAGGAAGAATGGAAAATAAAGATGACTGCCTCTCCCCAGACGATCAGAAAGAGAAAGAAAAAGATGCATTGATTACAGGGTGATAGTATCTAATTATGCCCCACCTATCAATAGAAGCCACTGTCTATAAAGTTGCCCACCCTGAGTTCACCAGTCCTGAGGTTAATATCTTCACATCTTGAACAGGTTGTTTAGGGTGAGCTGGAAACTTACCCAGCTCTCTTCAGCCCCAGTCAGATTACATTGACTCTTCTTTAAACAATTCCCTGCAGACACCTGCAGTAAAGTAATTGTCCCTGTTTACTGTCTGAAACAGGAGGTGAGTCTCCAGAGGACTCAAAACCCTGTTCCAGCTGCAGCTGTGACTGTCACAAATCCAGGAACTCTCCCCTAGCTGAACAAGTCTCACTTGGAGTTTGTGATTCAAAAACAGTTGCTCTCAATCCTCAAACCAAATGACAAATCTCTCCAATTGAGGCTTAGTTGTGGGGTTTTTGTTTTCCACTCTCCTGAAAAGGAAGAATTTATTTCTCTCTGTGTATGTGTGTGTGTGTGTGTGTGTGTGTGTGTGTGTGCATGCGCGTGTTGCTATTTGGTTTTATTTTGTTTTTGTTTGGGGATTTTTTTCCTGTACAATAGGAAGAATTTTTTCAGCCTTGTGGTAGACAAAGATGTTCATATCCTAATCCCTAGGATTTGTGAATATGCTGTGTTACAAGGATGAAGGAGAATTAGAGTTGCAAATGAAATTATGTTTGCTAATCAGCTAATCTGAAAACAAGGAGATTATGATTATCCTGGTTTAGCCAGTAATTGCAAGGGTATTTAAAAGTGAGACCAAGGGGTGTGACATGAGATTTACCTGGCTATTGCTAGCTTTGAAGATGAGAGGGGCTAGGAGCTGAGAAATGCGGTGCCTCTGGAAGCTGCAAAAGCGAAAGCCAGGGGCAGGTTCTCCCAGCACCTCTAGAAAGGAATGAAGCCCTGCAGATACCTTGATGTTAGCCCCATGAGATCCAAATCAGACTTCTGACCTCCAGAACTACAGGATAATAAATCTGGATTGCTTTAAATTACCAAATTTGTGGTAATTTGATAAGCTAGTTCCAGAAAAGGAATACAAGCCAAAAAATTGCTAGAGTATATCTGATTCACTCTCAGACTGAATGGTTGTTTTCCTGGGGGAAGTGGCAGAGAAATATCAGCATGGTTACAGCCTGCTATAGGAATCCTGTGAAAGCAGGCTGAGCCTGCCCCAGCGATCATTGGTTAGAAGTAGTGGCAGAAACAGCAGTCGTAAACTTCTCATCGACTTTTCACACTGAGTTTTGAGAGTAACTTTCATCTACTGCAGAAATTGATTTCAGTTAGTAGAGCAATTGGAAAATGCAGGCTTGTTTATTCAATCAAAATGAATGGAAATACAAAGACATTTTACTTCTACTAATACTCTGAAAGTTAAAAGCCTATTCTCAGTTTTCTTTAAGAATTTAGGCCAGTGTTGAAAAAAGAAGAAAAAAAGAAAGAAAAGGAAGAAGTCCTTTGAAATCCATGTAAATCAGAGAGGCCTGACTTTGTAAAATGTGTCCTTTGAAGAATATGTTAGATGAAATCCTATTAATGTATTCAAGAAAGATAAAAAATTAAAAAATCTATCCTCCAAGATGGGAACCTGTGGTTGCAGTTTAGCAACTTTAAAGCTAAGGCTGTGGTGTGGTAAGATGCTAAGTATAGGGCAATGGGCTCCTCTCCTTAGAAAGCCTTGATAATTCCATGGGATTCTCTTTCCTTTCCCACCCCCTCTTCAAGAGTCTGCCAAATGGAAGACTGGCAGATGAAGCTGGATGTTAAGAGGCCTCTTCTTCCGATGATGCACTTGCTGAGCTTCCATTAACACTTAGGGGAATTATGTGCAACTATCAGTGGGAGAATATATCCCTAGTACTCTATTTTTAATTTTTTTCAATTAACAATTATGTTTAGTCAATCCCCAGCAGGATTTGCTGGTGAGATTGCTGGCTTCCTAATGTACGTGTCTTTTCAGTTAGCCAAGCTAATGTCGATGACCTGTTTTCACTTGATGATGTACTGGGAAATATATCCAATGTCTACCTAAATGCATTTGTGAATTAAATCTAGTCTGGGAAGGTTTGCTCATTCAACTTAGGGATT
This sequence comes from Aplodontia rufa, assembly GCA_004027875.1. Taxonomy (NCBI): domain Eukaryota; kingdom Metazoa; phylum Chordata; class Mammalia; order Rodentia; family Aplodontiidae; genus Aplodontia; species Aplodontia rufa. The sequence continues at coordinate 16,043 of PVKS010037788.1, forward strand.
AGAAATTATATTGACCCATAAAGCAAGACTTGCTATATTTAGTCTGGGATCAGTGCCAAAAATGCATAGCCAGACCAAGGGATTAAGGAGCCCTGACATTTTTACTCCAGCAGCTTATAAAACATCAAGGTTAGCAATTATACCACAGCACTTGAAAGTTTTAATTCCTAGGTTTAATTTATTTTAAATTTTCATTTGGAATCTCCTGTTCAGATCAATGATATTCAATCTTGAAGGAAAAGGAGGGAACTAGAGGGGAAAGAATCAGCCTTTAAGCAAGGACCAGGTGATAATTTTATTCCTATTTTGCAACGAAGAAACCAATAGCAGAGAGGATAATTAAGAAAATTACAGAAAATTACAACTGAGTGGGTGGCAGCATCAGTATTCCAGCCTGTATCAACCTAACTCCAGACCCCAGGAATTTATGTTTCTGCTGTTAATCCTATGTTGGTGTGAGAGAAAATGGGTGTGTACATTTCGTTTCGGTTGACCAAGTAAAGAAGTGAGACCATTTTGATGATGGAATGGGTTCAGAACCTCGCAAGAGAAGTTGAATAGCTTCTGACTCAAGCTCTCTCCCTTTTTCAGACCATCATTTTCCTCTGCTCCTCTTTTGCCTTTCTTTCCTAAGCAAAGCACTGATTAAATTAAACATTAGAACTCTGGAGAAAAAAATTTTCGGGAGAGCACATGTTGTCATTTATCTTTGTACCTCTAGTGCCTGGTACCTGGTCCAAAATAGGTGCTTGTGACTGGCTCATGATAAGAAAGAAACCAATGAACCAATGATGATTATCCTATTTACAATGCTTATTAGAAATGCTGTTACACTTTCAAATGTAAGAAAATATTTCATTATTATATTAAGTCAGGTTATTTGAATATGTTTAATATTTCGGATTTATACATTGTGTTACAAAAGACGTGGGCATGGAACTTTTTTATCTCCTACTATACACAGACATGCACATGCATTTAGCACTATATTTTTGTTGCAATCCCAAAACACATTTGAAACAGTGGATATTCAGGGGTTTAAGCACTGCAAGTTCCCAAGTAACATTCTCAGCAAAGATTTTTTTTAAAACTTCATTAATTTAAATGAAGAGATCTCTAAAAATGATAGCATTCAAAGGTCTTTCTAAAATTCTCTGTTACAGGATTTCTAAACTATCCAACTATAATAGAAAATAGTTTCAAAAACTTAGGTAGATGTGAATGATGTTATAATTAACGAGAAATTTCTTTTTTAAAAAAGTCATTAATATTTAAAATCTGGGTACATTTGAAGCAATGGTTATAGCTCTGTCTATATAATGCCAAAGAACAGTAAAATCTTCAGAAAGTAATATGTAATGATGCTCTGAAAATTTTGAAAATGTGCATCTAATGTTTCTCATGTTAGGTTTTCTTAAAAGAAAATAACACATCTTAAGTGGCTTTGAAGCAAAAAATCAAACAAATTTTAGGAGTTTTCTTTTATATCCTTCCATGAAATGGCTTATTTCTAAGTGAATAAAAATGCTCAAAAATTATGTGAAATATAAATTATCCTTCAATAAAAAGATGATGTCCAGAACTTTCTTTTTGTCAAGGCGTGGAACAACTTTTATGAAGGATTTCAGTCTATATTCTTCAGAGTATAGAATTTTTTTTTCATAATGCCACCTTTGGCAGATGTATTGGTATAATGAAAATGTCAATACGCTTAGGTCATACAGCAGGTGTGTTTGGATTGATTATGTGTTCTAACAGCCTGAAATCTAAATGAAGAGGTTTTTTAATAAGAAGGTAATAGGACTATAGAGATCTTTGTGTGGCATAAAAACACGTAGGAAATTGTGTTGTAATGTGAATAAGACTAATTGATCATCTTATTGGAGAAACGCTTATCTTGAGATGAAAAATGACCGCGCTGTTGTTTGACATTTGGATTGTCGATGGTTTGACCAGAAGAAACCTTGGTTAAACGCTCCAGAGACAAAAGCAGTTCAAGGCAACAGTTGCTTGCCAAAGGTCACTAATAGAATAATAGGGCTTTTTCCCTCCACAACCTTAAGAAAGTCATCTTATTCTGCTTATGTCCCAGTGAGAGCAAAATAAAATGATGGCCAAAAAATCATCCTTTAAAAGTAACACCATTCAGGGCTGGAGCGGTGGCTCAGTGGTTTCGGTGCTTGCCTAGCAAGCACGAGGACCCAGGTTCAAACTCCAGCACCACATACACAACTAAATGTTGGAGCAACTAAGGCCATGTGAAAAACTAAAAATAAATAAAGTTGTTTCTCTCTTTCTCTCTCTCAGTGTCCCTCTCTCTTAAAAAAAAAAAAAAAAAAGTAACAC
>PVKS010037789.1:0-18386 GCA_004027875.1 Aplodontia rufa
CTTCCTTAACAAGACCCCAAAGCACAAGAAATACAACAAAGAATCAACAAATGGGATGCCATTAAACTAAAAACCTTCTGCACAGAGAAGGAATCACTTAAGAACGTGAAGAGAGAGCCTACAGAATGGGAGATAATCATGGCTAGCTATGCCTCTGACAGGGCATACATCCAGGATATACAAAGAATTTTAAAAACTTAATATCAAAATAACAAATAACCCAATCGATAAATGGCAAAAGAGCTAAACAGAAACTTCTCAACAGAAGAAATGCAAAGGGACAATGAATATATGAAAAAGTATTCAAAATCTCTAACAATCAGGGAAATGCAAATCAAAACTTCATTAAGATTTTACCCTATTCCAATCAGAATGGCAAAGATCAAGAATACAAACAACAACAAATGCTGGAGAGGGTGTGGGGAAATGGAACCTTTATACATTGTTGGTGGGACTGCAAACTAGTACAACCACTCTGGAAAGCAGTATGGAAACTCCTCAAAAAATTAGGGATGGAACCATCATTATGACCCAGCTACTGGGTCATCATTATGACCCTACTCCTGGATGTTTTCCCAGAAGATATAAATTTGGCACACTACAGCAACACAGCTACATCAATGTTTATAGAAGCACAATTCACAATAGCTAAATTATGGAATCAATCCAGATGCCCATTATTGGATGAATGGATCAAGAAACACACACACACACACACACGTTCACACACACACACACACACACACACACACACACACACCATGGAATTCTACTAAGCTATTGACAGGATGAAATCATGGCTTTTGCTGGCAAAGGATGGAGATAGAGAAAATCATGCTGAGTGAAATTAGCCAAACCCAGAAACTCAGGGCTGAATGCTTCCCCTCATATGTGGAAGCTGGAGTACAAAATAGGAAAGAGAGAGAGAACAATAAGTTTAGACAATAGACTCCTCGAACACAGATTACCAATCAAACTAGGGGCAGCCCCACAGACTAGGAGTTAGGTGGGGATGGAGAGGGGGAAAGGGTGAGGTGGGGAGCATAAAGGGAGGATATATGATGTGTCCATGAATGGAAGTGTAACAACAAACTCCTTCAATATGTGATGAAACTATAATGAAAAATACAATCTTGTTCGCTTTTTTTTTTAAATGTTGATAAGGAACTCTCATAAATCACTGGTCAAATGTAACATGGTACAACCACTTTGGAAAACAGTTGGACAGTTTCTTAAGAAATTGACCGTGGGACTGGAGCGGTGGCTCAGCGGTTTCGGCACTTGCCTGGCAAGCACGAGGACCCGGGTTCAAACCCCAGCACCACATACACAACTGAGTGTTGAAGCAACTAAGGCCATGTGAAAAACTAAATAAAGTTGTTTCTCTCTTTCTCTGTCTCTCTCACTGTCCCTCTCTCTTTGATTCAAAGAAAAAAAGAAGTTGACCGTGTACTTTCCAGGCAATCCAGCCGTTTTTCTCTCAGGTATCTCAAAAGACAAAATGATAACATTCAGTTAAAGATCTTAATTAGTTCTATTTGAGATTCTGGAACTGGGAAACTCTTAATTCCATCAAAAGAATGGACATTCTGACAACCTGGACAGAGATTTGTGTTATAGACAGAATTTTGAAGAAAGCAGAAATGGAGAACAAAGAGCAGGTTAGTTGTTCCGAAGTCCCTTTTCTTGTAAAGGTTAAAGCAGAGGGAACCCCTTATCATAGCAGCTGACACTGGTTGTTTGCAGATTTGGCTATCATCTCTCATGCTCCTTTTTTCTTGTCATATAAACAATTTAGTTTTAGCTTGGCGACTAGAACTTCAGATGTGAGGTATCCCCCAAAACCTCATGTGTGAGACAATGTGTGGAAAGCAGGCTATCCTCTACTCTGAGTTACTCCATGATGTATAGAACAGAAGTTTTCAGGATGTGGCTAAACCTATGTTGCTCCATTTAATAAAGAAACAGTTTGACATAAGCTACCCCATTTTGACTCCTCGTGTTGTTTGTACAAGTCAATAACTACCATATGCCTGGCACAACCATAAGGCGTAAACTGATAAATAAACTCATCGTGCTAACGATAACCACATGTGAACTTTTCAAATTAATGAGCAGGAGCAGATACAGGAGCTTATCAAACTCATATTAGGAAAACCAGGCCCACAAACTTATTGAACACACCAGACCACCAAATCATGAAACCCCCTCATTTGAGACCCATAAAAAGAGGGGCACCCCAAGAGTGGACACGGCAGCAGCTTAACGTCATCACCCAGTTGCCAGTCATGAGTCTTACCCAGGAAAATCACCACAGACGTGAACCTCAGAATCTCTGACCTTGGGTTTTAGCAGAGAGTAGTTTCTTCAGCCTGTGACAAGCATGCAAGTCCACTCCATGTGGACGACTCAAGCTGACACTGTGAAACTGTTGTCCATCGGGACCTTGGCCTAAAAGAGGTTCCTGCATTTTGACAGCTCTGTGCCCTGAACAAGTTCTTTGGCTGGCTCTTAATCTTATCTGACCACCTTCAGTGAGTCCTTGCATTCATATCTGCTCTCTGTCTTGCTCTCAGTTCAGCCTCCTGAACCCCTGTGGCTGCATTAACCCTTTCTTAGCTTTTCTGTTATATATATATTTGTGTGGAGCATGGTGTGTGACTTGAGTGTTAAAGATACTAGAAATTGAGATTGGAATAAAAAAAACCTGTGAACCTGTCATTGCCCAGCTATGACTACCAGGTGACCCACAAGTATTCAGTGAATTGCCACTGAGGAAAGTAGTGTAGCCTGCCAATTTATCATTACTCAATGAATTCTGACATTGTGGAAAGATGCAGATGTGCCTTGTCTGTATTAATGACATAGCACGATCGCAGTACAATGGAAGAATGTTCAGAGGTGAAATGATGAGAGCTGGAATTTAATCGGTGGATTAATCCATGGATAAGGATGAGCTAGCTGGGTGATATCTGTAGGCAGGTCAGGTGTGGCTAGAGGAGATGGGTCACTGGAGGGGTGCCTTTGAGGTTTACAGTTCGTCCCTGTGAGCAGAACTCCTTATCTCCCTCTGTCTCCCTCCCTCTGTTCTCTCTCTCCTTGTGGCTGTCATGTCCTGCCCCGAGCTGCTTTCCTCTGCCTCTCCCTTCCACCAGGATGTTCTGCCTCACCTCTCTGGCCCAGAGCAATGGAGTCAGCCGACCATGGACTGAACCTCTGAAACTGTGAGCCAAAATAAACTCTTCTCTCTCTATGTTGTTCTCGTCGGGTCTTTTGGTAACAGCAATGAAAAAGCTGACTGAAAGACCACAACAGACTCCATTTCGGTTTGGCTTCTTAGGCCTAGCACAGGAACTCATCCTAAACCAGTAGAGTGTCATACATTTTTCTGAATACTTCTTCCTTTTGTTCAGGATCTTGCCTAGGTGACCAAACTTCAGGCACTGCAGCACTCTTGGTTACCATCATCTGGGGTCTCTGGTCTTGACATATTCACAGATTACAGTGTCCTCATGATGACAATGTCTCAGAGTTTTTGTCAATCCATCCAATGAAAGATCATGTGACATTTGACAAATGGCAGCACATCGACATTTAAAACTTTTGATAGAATACAGAACACCAGGAAGAATATTCTCAAGACTATCCAAAGGAATAATACCAATAGATTGGAACACATATCTTTAGCCAGGGTCCCCATGAACCAAAGCCAACTGAAATCAAATAGATCAAAGAATAAACCAGGTAAGGAGGTTACTCATTTAACCAAGTAGTTTGCTAATTTTTGCAATTGAGTCTCTACAATACCCGGAGCATTTATCCCAATGCAACAAGAAGTATCGGAAACTGCACAGATTTCTCCCCGTTCAGCTAGTAGGTTATCTAGCATGCCATGCCTGACTTAAATTAAATCAGGGAGTGAAAACGAGTAGGTCTGAAAAATCTGACTGTATCTTATATAGGGATCATGAGTACAATTTGAACAGCAGTTGCTTATTCAGTCTTTCATCAAGTTACCCACAGAAGTTACTGATTATGAAATTCTAACTACAGCATTGTTCTGACAAGCAGAAGAGGTAGACGTGAGCAAGGAAGAATTGAGAGGTAAGAGTCTCATTATGATAGGAGTCTTGTTCTGACATCTTGGGAGAAGCTGTCCACGGCATGTAGCTGTCAGCTCCTTATCCTGGCTTGCAGTTTGAATGTCTCTGATTAAGGCATAAGGTGTTTTGGTGAATTCTCTAGTGCCTACACATCAGGCAGGACACTTGTCCCTTGAAATTGACATAAAGTCGTCCAGCTTCAGCTGATAGGGCTTCGGGGACAGAGCAGTTCTTGTGCTTAGTGATTCCACGGGAGAAAAATAGATTTCAGGACTTTAGAAGAATATAGGATCTTGTTGAGTCTGCAGGTAGATAATAAAAACTAAAAAACAATCAACAGAGCCACAATAACAGATTTATCATAGTTTTTCTGCTGAATATAATTGTTCTCTCTATGGTTAACTTCTAAAGACAAAGACTAATTGGTTTGTGAAGTAAGTTTAGTCTCATTAAACACGGCCTGATTACTTACATAAGTACAGAAAGAATAGTGCTTGACCATTTAGGGTCTTTTAAATGTTGTTTTGCTAGAAATTTTGGATAAGGAATCTCAGGTTGGATTTTTTTAAATTTTTTATTTATTTATTTATTATTTTTTTGTACTGGGAATGAATTCAGGGTTGCTTTTCCACAGAGTAAAATCCCCAGCCCTTTCCCATTTTTTAATTTGCTAAATCGCTGAGGCTGGCCTCAGATTTACAATCCTCCTGCCTCAGGCTCCCAAATTGCTGGGATTATGGGATTGCACCACCACATCCAGCTCAGTTTGGATTTCTAAAAACCTTTCGAAGTTAGGAAACCAAAAGAAAGCAGACTTCAGACTTTGCCTGCACTGCCTATAAATTCATTCAATGCACATTCTCAAACATGATACCTCAATTAAAACCTTAATAATATATCTGATATTTCAAATTGCATTATATTGTAGGATGCTTTAGTCAGCTTCTTCGCTGCTGTGATTAATGACTGGACAAGAACAATTTCCATTCGAAACGTTTATTTAGGGGCTCATGGCTTGAGAGCTCCCGATACATGGAAGGCGGGCTCCTTTCTCTGGGTCTGAGGTGAGGCTGAACAGCAAGGCAGCAGATGTGGCTTCAGAGAGAAGAACAGCTCAAGGTGACAAGTGAGGAAGTAGAGCAGGGAGAGAAACTCCACACCAGATACAGATATGGACCCCAAAGTCATGCCCCAAGGACCCACCCCCTCCAGCCACGCCCTACCAGCCTTCCGCTGCCAGTTCATCCCTACAAGGGGTGCACTCACTGATGGGGTGAATGCCTTCATCACCCAATCATTTCACCTCAGCCTTCCTGAACTGTCACAACGTGAGCTTTTACAGGTCACCTCACATTCAAACCACAACACAGGGAAAGTAGATTCTTATCAAACTTGTGCAAATAACTCTATTGTTCTACAAATAAAATACACTTTCCAAATTCTGGAAAGATCAGGTTGGGTAAAAAAGTGATTTTATTTTTCTTTACAAAGTTATACTTTACCAAATTTCTAGAAGGTATAGACAGTTAAATTTTTTCCCCTAAATCTAGAAAACAAAATGTTAAAAGAATCAGTAATGTTTCACATTTCAAAAGTTGTAAAAAACACAATATTTTTCATCAGTTCATTCAGTCTCAAGTAATTAATTCCTGCTCTGCTTAATCTAGGTTAACAGGTTCACAGACCCACCAGTTAGTTTATTTATTAGAGTTGTAGAAATGCTGACCCAGTCCAAAGGTGTGATCTTAAACTTATCAGAAATCTATACTTGCAAAGCTTTTTTTCCATCTTTACATGAACCTCCTGGAAGACACCACAGTTTAGGACAAAGTTTTTATATATTTTTATTTATTTTTTTGGGACTAGAGACTGAACCCAGGGGCACTTAACCACAAAGTTCCTTCACAATGAACTTATAGAAAAAAACATAGAAATAAAGAAATTAAATGGGGACAACAAGACTTAACATGGCATGGTCAAAGATCTGATGGAGTCATTACAACTGGAGATTGACAAGGACATTTATTTATGTGACACATTAACATAATTAATTATGACATAACATCAAATTTCTAGGAAGGTTATATGTTTCTGAAGCAGATATTAATAATCTATTCATAAAGGTTAAACATTATTTCTTATATGACAATGCTTCTTATATAATTAAATATATCAAGATACATTGGTTTAATATGTCTCCTTATACTTCCCAGGGCCCATTCTGGAATATCTCAAGGTTAATTTAAAGTAAAAAAGACTTAATTCAGAAATCGATTTTGGGACTTTCGTCCAAAAGAGTCAAGGGTTTAAAATACTTGATCAAAATAAAACCTCAATTGGGCACAGTGGTACATGCCTATAAGCCCAGCAGCCTGGGAGGCTAAGGCAGGAGGATGGCAAGTTCAAAGCCAGCCTCAGCAATTTAGTGAGGCCCTAAGCAACTTAGTAAGATCATGTCTTAAAATTAAAAAATTAAAAAGGACTGGGGATGTAGCTCAGTGTTTAAGCACCCCTGGGTTCAGTCTCTAGTACCAAATACATAAATAATAAATAAATAAAGGAACCACAGATCACTATGAAATCCAGCCAAAGTGATAAAAGATTTAAAAGACAAATATAGAAGTAACATAGTTGTACAAAGTCCTTAGCTCTTCTAACATTGAGAAGATTCATTTTTCTTAAACGATCTAAGACCTAATAAAAGCACAAAGAAATTACCCTGAAAAAACACAAAATCTTTTTTTCCCAGGTCAGTTACCTAAAAGGTAAAAGACATTTTTTCATTATTTCCTATTAAGAGCAGATCAATACTCCAAGAAAAACTTATTATTTTAACAGAGTAGAACAAATTCTAGTTTTTGCATTAGTGCACTTTTGATAGTAACACAATTCTTTTGGAAAAACTTATAAATGATTCCCTTCTATTTTTAGCCAACTTGAGTTCATATAAAATTCCTTTCGCTAGATTCATCTTCCACAGACCTTCTACAGCTTCCTGATATTCCTCCAGTTATTTCTCCTCTACTCAGTCTGTTTTTGCTGTTTCAACGTTCTCAGGATTGAGCCTAGGGATGATCTACCATTGAGCTACCTCCCCAGCCCTTTTTACTCTTTAGTTTGAGATAGGGTCTCACTAAGTTGCTGAGACTCGTATCAAGTAAATGGGACTACAAATGTGTGTCATTATTCTAGTTGTAATTACTCTGTATTGATTAGAATTGTAATGCTTAGTAATTATTTTCCTTTATTCTGTTATAACAGAATAACTGAAACTGTGTAGATAATTAATTAATTAATAATTACATAATTCATAGTTCTGGAAGCGGAAAAGTCCAAAATTGGGTGGCTCTGTTTGGCCTATGTCAAGGCCTTAAGGCAGACAGAGTCAGTGTCAGGAACTCACTCAGAAGAGATCATAGCGTGAGACAGGAAGCCAGAGCGTGGGGAGGGACCAAGTTTGCTCTTTATGTAACAACTTGCTCTAGTGAGAACTAGAGCCCTAATACCTCAGCACCCCTCAACTTACTTATTCTGCGTAAGGTCCCACCTCTTAAAGGCTCCACCACCACCAGCACACTGGGGACCACTATTCCAGCATACAGACTTTAGGGGACAAACCACATCCAATCCAAAGCAGTAATCTCAAGTTCTAGTGAAAGCTTAGGAAATAGGTAATTTTGAATTGTCATATACCAACATTCCACAATAGTACATTTAAGAATTTCTAAAAACATGCCCTTCCTCATAGAACCCTTTTCCAGGTTTACCAGCAGACCCAAATGGGCTAACTTCTCTATATCATATAAAAACAATTGATCTATTTTAACTTACTTAGAAACGATCTAGACATTTGATGAATATCCATTATTTAATTTAAATTAACAAAACTCTGATGTATTTAAACTTCCAAAGTAAACATATTATTGTTGAAAATGCTCATTTGTTGGATAGAAATGGAAAAAATCATGCTGAGTGAAACATACCAAAAACAGAGACTTTTTTTTTTAAAGAGAGAGGAACAGCGAGAGAGAAAGAGAAAGAGAAAAATAATTTTTATTTAGTTTTTCATGCTGCTTTCATTGCTCCGAGCCTTTTTTGTGTACGTGGTCCTGGGGTTTGAACTCGCGAACTCACGTATGCCAAGCAAGTGCCTTAGCCACTGCTCCATCCCCCCAAAACAGAGTCTTAAGAGCCAAATGTTTATTCTGATATGTGGAAGCTAGAGTAAAACCTAAAATAGGATGAAAGTTAGCTAAGTTTAATTTATAAACCCACCAAAGTTGAAATTTCACATAAGCTGGGGAATCATAACTAAGAAGGTAGGGGGAGAAGGGAGGGAGGCAGGGAGGGAAGGGAGAGAAAGGGGGTTATCAATACAGCTGGGAACACTCGACTCCAATGAGAAGCCAAACTATACACAGGCAGGCAGAGAAACTCAGAGATTTCAAATATTAATCTACATGTATTTGCTCATTTCTATCTATATCATGGAGGTATTACAGAAGAGACATGAGATCAGGGAATGGATGAAGTGCAGGGAATCCTGGACTAGGATCAGCCTTAACTTACTTTGTCAATATCCATGTATGTATAAACATGTAACAACAATTCCCTCCAATATATAAGACTACGTCAAACAAACTTCAAAAAATGTTCATTTATGGGGTAGGTAGCTCAGCAGTTATGGCGCTTGCCTGGCATGCACAAGGACATAGGTTCAAACCACAGCACCACGTACACAACAAAGTGTCGGTGTGACAAAAGCCTCATGAAAAACTAAATAAAATTGATTCTCTCTTTCTCTCTTATCATCCCTCTCTCTAAAAAAAAAAAAAAAAAAAAAAGCTCATTTGTAAACTTTTGTCCCCCTTACATCTTATTTAATTTACTCATTTTTAACAATTATGATAAGATTACTTGTGAAAACTTCCTGAGACCTTGGACAAAGCTGGCCGTCATCTCGAGTCATTTCCCTATCAGCAATTTTAATAGCACATCGGGCAGTTGTCGCCAAAGCAAAAACCCTAAAATGAAGTACATTTTTGTGTGGTTTTGCTTCATTTTATTTTCGCTAATAACTCAGGAGACACAGCTGTGTTTCATTAAATGAGCAACATTAAACTTGTCTTGTTTACCAAAGATTTACCCAAGTCATGTGAACTTGAAAAGCATTTTGGGTTAGTTCCTATATTTATTGCAGTTTTAATGTCTGCTCATTCATATCTAAGCCAATTTGAATAAAGCCTTTTACCCATATTTTTGGAAAGATCTTTAAGGTGTTTTATTTGCTCATTTTTTAAAAAGTTGAAAACCACACCAACGAGAAAGGGATCCTACAGAAGGGCAGAGTATAGTTAGCAGAGGTTCAAGAGAGGTTTTGGCCAGCTGAGAGGTTCCCCTGGGAGAACCATGAGCCAAAGAGGGAACAGAGAGGTCTGTAATTAAGCTGACTCCTGACCACAGAGCTTCTTAAAAAATTCTTTCAGGGCTGTGGCTGGTGCTTGTGGGTAAAGCACTTGCGTACAATGCACAAGGCCCTGGGTTCCATCCCCAACACAAGAAAGGAAGAAAGAGAGAAAAGAGAAAGAAAGAAAGAAAATCCTTTCAAATATCTTATAACTAGGTTTCACCAGGACAAATAGCAAATATTCCTGCTAGTATTGAACTCCCCTCTCCCCCTCCCTGCCTGCCTGCCTGCCTGCCTTCTCTTTCTTTTCTTTCTTCCCCCATGAGTATTAGTTCCATTTTAGTTTAGAAGAGAAGGCAGAACAAAGAAACAAAAATTCCTACCATGCGCCAAATAGGAAGACACACGTAATGAGTGACTCAAGACCAAAATTCCCAAGCTCCAAAGAGGAAACAAAAAGATGTAGTGCTTTCAAGACCAGGAGTCACTCATTCCCAAAGACAGTCAAAACAGAGACTAGCCACACTGCATGCGAGCTGCAAAGGAGTAGCACCCCCTTTGCTCTCTGGTCATCTTTTTGAGTCTCCCAATCTTAAGGATATAATAACCTGAGAGTGTCCAACAGATGGAATTTCTATTCAGTTCTCAGGACCAAGAGAGAAAGACAGAGAAGAGAGTAAGAAAGAAATGCTGTCCATGGTAGGAAAGAGTTAATTAATTAATTTGGTACTGGAGATTGAACCCGGGGGCACTTTACCACTGAGCTACATTCACAGATATTTTAATATATTTTTAAATTTTGAGACAAGGTCTTGCTAAGTTGTCAAGGCTGGCCTCGAACATGTGATCCTCCCGCCTCAGTCTCCAGAGTTGCTAGTATTACAGGCATGCACCACCATGCCCAGAGAAAGTCTTAATAAAGTGCAGTGTTGTTCATCTGGTATGTTTCCCATGATGACTATGATAACGTAAATGATCTTTAGTAAGATTTTGTCCTTTTTATAAATATGTGAAAGTTCTGGGGCCTATTACTCATACATAACAAAAGTCAAAATGTGGTGTATTCTGTTCTTTAGCAGTTAAGGATCCCATATTTATGGTGAATCTTGCATGCCGAGAGATGAGATCAAAGCCCAGGGGAAACATGCCCAGAAGCTGGATCCTGCGGTGCTTTCACAATGCACCTTGCTGCACACATGATTTCTGGAGGCTGGAGGGTGACCTAATGTCAACTGACCCATTTCATGACCAGCTGGTCCAGCACAGGCACCCTCTGTGGTGGGGAATGCTCTGATAGCTCTTAGGTGCTTGAAGCGTGCCTACCATCAAGTTGTGGCTTTGGCTGAGACCCCTGCTCCTTAACCAGCCTGGATGATGATTTTCCAATGTCTGCGTGACCCAGCCAGACACTGCAGCTTCCCTTACCGAAGAGCTCAACGAAAAGACATGAAGAGGCAAGAAATAAAATTCCTGAGCATTCCAAAACCTGGAATTTTCCCTCTGCAGTAACAGCCACTGCAAACACTATCAGTTACCTCAAAAGTGCAAATGACTCTCTAGCCATCCCAAGCATAAACTAATCCTTGGTACTTTAAGGTCAAGCACTCTCTTGCAATGTAAACCAACCCTAAATTCAAAAGCCAAAAATATCAGGGGACTCAGCTGGGAGTGGTGGCGCATGATTGCAGTCACAGCAAGTCAGAGGCTGAGACAAGAGGATCCCAAGTTCAAAGCCAGCCTCAGCAACTTGGTAAGGCCCTGAACAACTTAGTGAGACCCTGTCGCAAAATAAAAAATAAAAAGAGCTGTAGATATGGTTCAGTGGTTAAACACCCCTGGATTCAATCACTGGTACCAAAAAAAAAAAAAAAGATTGACCTTTTCCTACCATGGACAGCACTGTTCTTCTTGTTCAAGGGTCTCAATGAAGAATGAGCAGAAAAACTTTCTTGTCACCCTAGGACCCCATGAAGAAAACAGAGGCTCTCAGAAGAGTCATCAGCACCACTGTTATAGCATTTTCTCTTTATCCATCAACAGAAATGTAAAAAAAAAAAATAGAATTATGACAAATTTAGTTTAAAGATCTTAATTGGCTTTATTTGTGATTCTAGAACGGGGCCAGGCTTTTCCATCCAGGAGAACAAGTGTCCTGACACGCTGGGTGGAGGAGGCTGGTTTATAGGCAGAGGAGGGTGAGGAAAGCAGAATCAGAACAAAAGCAGGTTGGCGGCGTCAAAGTTACTTTTCTTGTAAAGGTTAAAGCCGAGGGAAACTCCTTATCGTGCCAGCCAAACCTGGCTTGTTGAGGATTTGGCTGTTATCTCTCATTTTCCTGATTTCCCAGGTCAGATAAGCTATTTTTTTTTTTATTTATTTGCTTGGTGACTGGAGCGGCAGCACACAGGATTCCATGGTGGTCTTGCCAGCTGACCTAGAGCAGGAGCTCAGTCCAAACCCATGGTCTCCTATACATTTTATTTAACAGCTATTTGCCCAAGAAAAAATGAAAACATATGTCCATACATAGACTTTTACATAAATGTTCATAACAGCTTTAATTGTGGTAGTCCCAAACTGGAAACAATCCAAAAGTTCATCAACTGGGAAGTAGATTAACAAATATGGTAAATGGTACAGTGGAATACTACTCAGTAATAAAAAGGAATGGACTATCAAGCCATATGATTATATGGAAGAATCTCTTCTGCTGAGTGAAAGGCACCAGACAGAAAAGAATACATACTTTATGTTTCCATTTACACAAACTTCTAGAACTGGGTGAGGTAGGGGGGCGATGGTTATGTTTATTGTGTTAATTATGGTGATAATTTCCTAGCTATATAGATATGTCAAAACTCACCAAATGGTATGTCAATTATACCTCAATAAAGCTGCTACAAAATGCATGTTTATAAAAACCGCATGTGTTTCTGGGTCTGTCACAGGGACAGACTTCTGGCACAATCTGTATGTACCTTCTGAAACCTGCATTTAGTCACATCATCGACATGTGCATCTCCTGAGGATGTGATTGCTCACTCACTAAACGTCATACTTCAAAGTGGGCACGCTTGTTCATGCTGAAGATAAAATAGATAACTCAGTTTGTAAGTGTTGCTGTTTATCAATAACTCTTATGATCTGGGAGTGTTAGGAGAGCACATTAGCAGGTCCCTCACATTGTGGTGTTGTCATTTTGTTTGTTTTTGTGATGCTGGGGACTGAACCCAGCCAGGGGTCCAACCCTGAGCTGCACCCCAGTCCCATACTGAGTTGCTGTGGTCTAAGTAGTATCTTCCCCTGAAACAGACCCCAGAATGCCCTAGTGGCCTAGGTATAGAAGACCTGAGCTCCCAGAGTTGAGGGTAAGAAAGGAGAGGAACCACCAGGAAGCAAGGGGCTGAGCCCCACACGGCCCACAGACATTGTCATCCTAGTGAATAATTTATTTCAGGCTTTTTCTACGTAAGGGCTTTACATATACTATCTCAGTTGCTCCTTTAAACCCTCAGAAGAAACTACTACTTTTAAAACCTTTAAAAATGTTTTTAAAATATCTGATAGAAAGTCTATATAACCTGCCTTAGGTTAGAAGCCATAGCAGCTGGCAGAATCTTCCTGTATTGCTTTCCTACTGTTGCTATAACTAATTACTCCTGATTCTGTGGCTTAAACCAAAACAAATGTATTCTCTCGCTATTCTAGAGGTCAGAAACCCAAAACTGAGTCCTGCAGAGCCAAAGTCAGGGTGCATTAGCTCAGTGTGCCTTCTGGGGGCTCCAGGGCAGGGGTCCCTTGGGCCTCTTCCGGCTTCTCCAGGCAGACAGCTGTCCTTGGCTGGCCACCACAGCCAGCACTGATTTCTGTTTTCATTGTCACCGGCCTTCTCCTCCCTTCAGCCCTACTTTCTCTCACATGAGGCCCCTTGTGGTGACACAGGACCTACTGGAATAACCCAGGGCAATCTCCGCACCTCCAATGTTCAATCCAATCACACTAGCAAGTTCCTTTGACCATGAAATGCAACAAAGTCACAGCTTCTGGGGATTAAGACACAGACATTTTCGGAGATTTTATTTTTTATTTATTTTTGCTGTTGTTGATCAAAATTTATGTTTTATTAGTCACAGTTGGGTGTAAATCATACACTTTCAGATACAAAGGTACTCATCGTTTGCTGTATTGCTATAAGATTGTGGGGGTTTTTTTTTGTATGAGCTAACATTCTTCTTTTTATCTTTATTTTTATTTTTTATTCAATAAACATGGTCTTACGACTAGGAGGGGTTCATCATCAAACATTCAAGAACAAAAGTGTATTGACAGAATAAGCCAATAATGGTGCCAGACCATGGTTTCCCCCCTTTGGGTTCCCCATGGTTCCATGTTTCACTTTACTTAAGCCCTAAGTTAGTTGGACTTCTCGTGGAAGTCAGAGGTTCCCCTCTGATTAGATTCCCCCATACTACCTCCCTCTGGTCTCCTTTTTGTCCTTCCTATTCCCTTCCTCCCTCCCTGCCCTCCCTCCCAATCCCCAGAGGAAATTCACCCTCTGCCTTCTGGAGGTTGCTGAACTGAACTGACCATAAACAGATCAACAGGAGAAAAGACATACACATTTATTTAACATGGATGTAGTAAGTTAGTTTCTATAGTGAGTAGTTTCTACACTTTCACATAGAAACTATGAAAATCCAAAGAAAAGTTCAGATGGCTGTGGCTTAAATGTCCTCTTCACAGGGGAGAGGGATGTGGGGGAGGATTGTGTGCAATTTTAGAGGGAGAGTAAGTGATTTTTAGAAGAAATGAATGAGTCCAAAGAGCAGACAAGGACCTGGGGCAAAGCTCCTCCCAGTTCTGGGGGAGGAGGCAAGGGGTTAAGGAAGGTGAGGTCCCAGCTAACCCAGTGCATCACTCTGCAGACCACTCCCAGGCAAGGGCTGAGAGCCGTGCTCAGAGCCCACACCAAAGTCAGCCTGGCATTGTTGTGACCTTGTGACCTTCGGTCTCTTCTTCAGGATTTCTCTTTCCCCTTATTTGATGAGATTTCTAGTAAGGGGTCTTAAGAATTGCATTTCCTGTGGAAGAGCCTTCCTCAGTCAGATAAGGAAACTCCAGAGAGCTCCTCCCTGCAGGTGGGCAGCAGAAAAACAAGAGGTTAGAAATCCTTGGCTCTGAGGCAGCTTCCAAAGCCTTCTGATTTCCTTCCCTTCTGAAGCGCTCAGCCTGCCAAACCACCACACTTGGGGGCTTGTCTTTGGAGCAGCATTACTGACCAAGGTCCCTTCTGCCCTCCGCACAGTATGCCAATCACAGAAACAGTGCATTTTGCAAAAAAGAGTTTCTTCACTAGGCACCCAACGCTGAGGAGTGGGAACCCCAAGTCTCAAATCCATTCCTCAAGAGTAAGGTTTAGGGGCATTTATGGAATAAAGAAACAAGGTGCTCTGAGGCGTGGGGAAAGGTATTCGGAAGCAGGGAAGACTGAAGTAATCAGTGGTCTGCACATGCACAATCAAACTTCATGGATCTTCACGGGACATGTGTTTGAAACCCGCGGCATCCAGGTGATCTGAAAATGGTGCGTTAGCAAACTCTGAGCACAGAGTCTGGGGCCCCTTGACATCAAAATGTCACCCAGTGGACACTTGCATAGAACCAAGGGAATAATTGGGATTTCAGCCAGTTGGAACTACCTCCAAGTTCCTGAAAAAACAGGCAATCATTGCCACCATGACCCTTAGGTCAAAGGTCTTAGCTAGAGCGAAGTTACTGGAGGACACTGCTTAGTTAGCTGACCTCTAAAAATTAGTGACAAAGCCAAGTATCTAGAAGCCAGTGAAGCTAGAGGATTTACTCAGAGTTCCCTCAGTTTCAGCACCCAGCTCATTACTCTGTCTACCATGACATAAGACTGCTTCAGCTGCTGACAGTCCTTCGTCCCCTGTCCCCAGCCCATCTTCTCTCACTCCCCTCTGCAGTTCACGTTTCCACCTTACACCTTGCAACCGGCCACAGGTCAGCTGTGCTTTCTCCCCGTTTTCCTCCTGGTAGTTCCTCTGCTAAAATCCCCTGTGCTGCCCTCAGGACCACCTGAAACTCTTGCTGTGCTCTGAGCACCAACTCCTAATCTGTGAAGTCATTTTAAATCTCTTGCTGAGGGGTGCTCTCAGCTCCCTGGAGCCCCCATAGTATTGGGTGACATTCAACCTTGTGCTCCAGGCTGGAGTCACATCTCACTCATCTGAGTAACCCCACAGTCCTCAACACGGAGCCCACGCAGGGCGCTTATTGTTAATTCAGTGCCCGAGTGGATCAATGGACGGACACAAGCAGCACCCAGGCAATCGTCCTCCCCAGAGCACCTCAAGCCCAGAGCCTGGTGTGACTCCCTGACAAAGCAGTCAGTTCTTCCCCACTCTTCCTGATGCCTGCAGCCAAGCTCGGCATGTTTTCTCAAGCTGCTCTAACTCACGGGCATTATTGAACAGATGATGTAAAGGAGATGGAGAATTCAAGACAGAAAGCACGGAGCATCAGAGCTGAGAGCATCCAGTCCTTACATCCCATGGTTGAACAAGGCAACACAAGGATGCTCAGGCTGGGAATGTGTTGGCTCAGGCTGATGCAGACTCCTGGGTCAGCCCTTTCCTGCCATTTGGGAGCCTGGTGAGTGCCATTGAAGCTAGAGCCACTAGTTCCTGAGGATATGTTCCTGGACACTCATTATGCAAAACCACTAGGGTTAGTAGGTAAGCAATGACACCATATGGAACTAACACCTTTATTTTGCCAGCAAGGAAACAGGAATGTGTCCCCATCATTAGCCACATGGTCACCATTTTCATCAACATTTATTGATGCAGTGGATGAAAGGCAGCGGACCAGGCACCGTCCCTGCTCTAATCCCTGCAAGCATGGATGCAGACGTGTGTGTGTGTGTGTGTGTGTGTGTGTTACACACAAGCATTGTGGCAATGTGGTGTTGGAAATTGAGAACCTCAGCTTTGTTTTGTTGTTGTTTGCCATACTGACAGTTGAATCTAGGGGCGCTCTACCACTGAAATATATCCCCAGCACATTTTTTCCCCTCTTTTTTATTTCAAAACAGGGTCTCAGTAAGTTGTCTAGGAAGACCTCATACTTGCAGCTCTGCCTCAGCCTCCCAAGTAGCTGGGACTACAGACCTGTACCACAACACCCAGCAAGACCTCAATATTCTTCAAAGCAAACCTGTGTTCCAATTGCTTATGGATTAAATCTGTTGTTTTGCTTCCTACCGCCTCTGTGGACAATGGGGTTTTAGGCCAGAGGTTGATCTTTTAAATTTTAAGGTATTGATTGTTAAATGAACATACTTCAAGAGCTCCTCCAAATACTGTGTGAGTGAGGGAAGCCAAGGAGTTGGGAATTGCTCTTGGCCAAATACTTTACATTTGTCAGGACAGTGATGCAATCTGTCCCCAGCAGGTGTACTGATAAGAAGAGGGCAGGAAAAATAGACCTTAACCACATACGTGGTTCAGAATAGCATAAATTCCTCAGTCATTCTCTAATAGAACCTTAGATATACATACTAACAGCAAACAAAGATGGATTTTGCCTTCTCAGGGTTTTGCAGGACCTTTTTCTTAAGCTATTTCACTGAAGCCACCATCCTTGGAACTGCACAGTCAGTCATACTGAACAGCAGAACCAGGCCACACAGAGGGGCAGGTGATAGCCTGTGCAGATCCAGGGGGCACCCTTCACATTGCTGTCATGCCAAGGCAGATATCTATAGTGCCAGTTTCCCAGCAGATGGCAGTGACATGTCTTGAGGAAGAACACCTTGTCTCTATTCGGAACTAGGCACCTCATGAGCTAGGAGTTGTGCTGCATACCCCAGCGTCATGCGCAGCTGTGTACCCTGAGACTCTTAGAGAAGCAGTGTGGGGACCACAAATACGGTCAGAGTGTGAAACTATCCAGAGCTGCATCCATGTGACATGTCCACTGTGCTAGCCTCAGTTTAGAATGAAGAAGCAATCTGGCTCTGACAGGCAGACTGAGTAGCTGGGCATGTTCCGGCTTCTGTCCTGAGCCCAGGCCATATCCTTATGTGGAGGAAAGAGTGGGGAATGAATGTCTTCCTCACTGCTGTATCCTCAGAACCCAGTGCAATGCCTAACACATAGTGCACAGTATGTATTATTGAGGGGATGGATGGATGGATGGATGGATGGATGGATGGATTCGTCCATAAGCACACGAGCAGCACAGGAGAGAGCAGGTCAGGTCTCCCTTCACAGAGAGTGTCCTTCCCCTCTGGTCCTCAGAGAAAGAGGCTGTAAAGGCAATGCCCACAGACTGTGAAGGAAGGACAGAGCTACCAAAATGAATTCATTGACAAGATCTTTCACCAGGAAGCAACCTCTAGACAGACTCCTTTCTAGGGGAACAAATCTCTTCCTTAACCACCGAGTTGTGGCTCACTGTTATCATTTGCTCGGTCCAGCTGCCTGTCCCACCTCTCTGCAAAGCCTATTTACCAAACCCATTTGCAAGTCTAAAATGGAATTGCTGTTTTCCTCCTCAGAATATTAATATCCCAATAGGACTCCCAGAGCTAGGCTGGAGCCCCTCACTGGATGAGTTGGGTACTCCCTGCCTCTCCCCTCTCAGGTGGATGCTGTTCAACATGAGAAAGACACAGATAAGGCAGAAACAGAAATCAGGCAAAGGCCTGGGTTAGGGAAGAGACACCTCTGTTGGGTAAGTCTAAGGTCAGACTGGCCTTGGAAGAGTCTGGGCTTAGGGAAAGAGACAGGGAGATCTGGATCAGGCCTCAGGTGCAGAGGACTCCACAAGAATTGCTTCATCCCACCTGTATG
>PVKS010037790.1:0-18395 GCA_004027875.1 Aplodontia rufa
AAAAAAAAATGTCATGAATGTATACAGTAGGGGAAGCATAAGGATAGAGAACTTAAGATGAACCCCAAATCAAAGCCATATAGGAAGTAGGTCAGACCAGACATGAAGTAGAAAATCAGAGAAAAATAGCACTTCCTAAGGACATTGTATTTGAAATAAAAAAAAAACCCAAGTTCACATCTTACTACTTCTACTTGAAATTAAGTAGTTTTAGGTAAATTAATTTCCTAGTCTGTAAAGCATGGCTTATATATCTACCTATCTATTGAGAATGAATTAAAACATCTAAGGTGCATTTTAGAATCTCTAGAACATAGTAGGTACCCAATAAATTTTGGATGCCAATTATCATGATGGTGTTGGAATATGTGAATCTGTACATAGCTAGCAATTAAGAGTGAAGGAAATAGTGATTTTTCTGGGAGATAGATCAGTTTTATGAGTGTCCTCACCTTGTGTTCCTTAGTTTTTTATGCGATTAATTTTCCAAAACAGACCTTGGGAAATCCATCTGAGATATTCTTCCCAGCCTGTGGCTCCTACAAACCCTGTTTCCTTCTATTGGCTCTCTCCATCAGAGGGGACTCAGGAAACTCCAACACCCACATCTCATGTTCTTCATCCTCAATAAAATGATCATTGCCTCTGTGTAGATATGCTGTAACCTAGGTAATAGGGATAGCATTATCTCATCAAATTCATGGACTCAAAAGCAAGGATTTTTAGCAAGCTTGCATTCCTTCTAATTATGTTTTGCTTTGTTTTTAGAAGATGCGAGTTTGTCTGAATACCCTCATTATTTTGACTGTTAGTGAGATAAAGTCACAAGTTCTAGATAGTGTGGGGAAATATTACAGTGAGGGAGGTTGAAGTCCTAGCCCACATATTTACAGCCAACTGAGCTTTAGCAACTTTCATTACTAAATGTTCTGGGCAAACAGCTGAACATATTTTTATTGCAACCTCCTTCCCAAATTATTATGAAGTCTGAGACATCTGTGCATCTTTATACTCAGGCAACCAAATCTCGTGGCTAATTATAAGTTAATTTGTTATTGCAAAGTCATACAGTCCCGTGTGAGGGAAAGGTGGCTTTAAAAAGGGATCCTTCTTTGGTGACTAGCCTACTTTCTAACTTCACCTGGAATTTCTGTAAAACTATCAGTCTAATTGCATCTATTAACCATCTATCTAAATCACTTCTTGAAGTTGCAGTGGTGTCTGTAAAAAGAATCATAGATTTAAGCAGCAATAAATCAGCATTGGGTATTTTAAGCTGCTGAACTTCAGCACCATGGAGAGCGGCAAGGTCATTCTTAACTAATTCTTTCCTTTAGCATCCATTCAAAGTATTGCAAATTATTACATGTGACTTGGGCGAACACTTTATATACTGCAAGGCATTTGGTTGTTGTGCAAAATGACCTATTGGATCTTTTTATTCTCCTCTTTTGAAGCTAGTTTCCTTTTTTTTTTTTTAAGAGAGGGATTCTGAGAGAGAGAAAGAGGAAGACAGAATCAATTTTATTTAGTTTTTCATGAAGCTTGTGTTGCTCCCACACTTCGTTGTGTACATGGTGCTGGGATTAGAACCCATGGACTCGTGCATGCAAAGCAAGCGCTGTAACCACTAAGCCACCCCTCCAACCTCGATATTTTTTAAGGGGTGGGAGGTGGGTACCAGGGATTGAACCCAGAGGCACTTAACCACTGAGCTATATCCCCAGCCCTTTTTTATTTTCTATTTTGAGACAGAGTCTCACTAAGTTGCTTACAGCCTTGCTAAGTTGCTGAGGCTGGCCTTGAATTTGCGATCCTCCTGCCTCAGTCTCCCAAGCCACTGGGATCCCTGTTTTATTTGATAACGCATGTGTTCTATGCACTTTCAATGACCCTTCTGTCATGACAAAGGCATTTAAATGTGTATCCATGTTTCTCTTTCTTTTTCAAGAGAGAGATGCATAGTGAGAGAGAGAAAGAATCAATTTTATTTAGGTTTCCATGTAGCTTTCATTGCTCTGACACTTTGTTTTGTTTGTAGTTCTGGGGTTCAAACCAACATCCTCATGCATTCCAGGCAAGTGCCGTAACTGCTGAGCCACAGCTCCAGCCCCCCATTTTTCTCTTTTAAAAACTAGTTCCTGGGCTGGAGCAGTGGCTCAGCGGTTACGGCACTTACCCGCCATGCGTGAGTATACAGGTTCAAACCCTAGCACCTACATACACAACTCAGTGTCAGAGCAACAAAAGCCACATGAAAAACTAAATAAAATTGATTCTTTCTCTTTCTCTCTTTCACACAAAGTTCTCTCTTTAACAAACAAGTTCCTTATATTAAGATTACTCTATTTTCTGAACTTAATGTTTTGGTTATAGAGCTTTGGACTTTTAAAATTATCAGCATAAAAATCATCACCCAAGAAGATGCAAAAGACGATTCTAAATCTGCCTTGAATATTTGACAATTTGTGTGAATATTTTTAGTGACTTTCCTGGGAAGGGATTTTCTGCTTTTAAATTCCTATAGTAAACTGGTTTGTGCATTTTTCATGATATTTATTAATAGGTTTTATTTATGTGGAAGACTCTTGACACTTACAGATTTCATGTAACCAGTGTTACCATTTGCATAGGACCTGATAGTTCCTGCCATACTTTGATTTCAGGGTTTGCTGAGGGGTATATTGAGATCCGCACACAGGCAAGCTGATGTGTGGGAATAAGTCATGCAACTTGATGGGTAATTCTAGCTCACTGCCTGACACCCACATCTCAATACGCTTATAATGTTCTCACTACATATATGGTAATTCCTGTCATGATTGAAATCTTTGATTATTTTTGAAAAAAAATGGGCATAAATCTGAGAAAAATCTTTGATAAGGTTGAAAAGGTTACTAGACATTGTGAGGATATGAAAAAAAAAAACTGAAATAGAACATCATTCCGGAGGAATTCAGAAAGCTGTGTGGAGTAGTGTTCACACATGCACAAGGACACGCATACTCGTGAGAATTTAATCCAGGAGTGGAAGACATGTTTCTGTTCTGGAGCCAGCTGTCCACTTACTGAGCAAGGCCGTATGTTAGAATCATTTGTATTTTTTCTTGCCTTCTTCCCTACCGTTGTGCAAAAGTAAATTACAAAATTAATGTAGAAGCTATTATCAGTGTTCATCCAATACCCATGTCTGTTGTTCCTTTTCCATAATAACCACAGTTCTTTATCCTGTTTTCCCCTAATGATCCATATCTTCTGGCATCTGGATGAGCATCCTGATGATTCTAGGCTAATGTCTGGTGTTGCTCCTGGAATCTCTTCTTGGTCCAGAGCATCTCCATTGAAATGACCCCACCAAATGGAAGAGAGAGGTTCCTGCTCTGTAACTGGAAGAAAGTTCTTCTCTGTTGCTGTATTCTTTTTTCCCCTTGCATGACTTCTTCTCTCTGTTCTAGTTCCCTCAAGTCCTCCTTTCATCGTTCACACTGTCACTTATACATTTGATATCTTGAGAACACATAGTCATTATTGTCACTAACAGCTACCTTGTATCCAAGGAGAGAAGCTGCTTTGGAGTTGATCTGATGTTGAGGATGTCAGGGTGAACATCAGAAGGAACTTTGTCTTTTGTGATGTGATGGAGCCACTTACTGGATCTCTCTCCCTCCATGCACACATGTGCACGTGCCCACAAACACACACCTGCACTTACCAGATTCTTGTTATGTGCATAGTTTGTATGACTTTATAATCTGCATAATCCAGGGTGGTATGCTCTGTTTCTTGCCAACATAAGCTTCCTAGCAATACTTGTTGAAAGTAGGAACTTCATCATTTTTGCATCTGGACCCCTTGTGGTATATAAAATCTCTGTAGATCTTGATATGTGCATCAATTTCTTTATGAGTGAACTTAATGCTGCTTCACCCAAGTCTTTGAAAAAACCCCTAACTACACCCACCCCTGCTGCCATACTTTACAACAGCTTTCTTGACCAGGTTTTCCAAAGAATTCTGCACATTTTGGGATATGTTAGCTTTGAATTTGTATAAAGTTCCACAAGGTTAAGAAGCTCAGCCAGCACTTGGTTGCAAGTGCAAAAAGAAATTAATCACATCATTCTGTGTATGTAATGACAGACAGATTTTCATTGTGGTTTTCTCTACACAATACCCAAGAAGTCTATAAGTCTGTTAAGTTCAATTACACAACTGATTAATTCACCAGAAGAAAACAGTAAAACCCCTTATTTGACTGGATCGACCAGTCATTTCTGTTGAAATAGCACATCTACAACTTCCCTGTGCATGAAATTGGCTGGACTTCTTTTTCCCCTGATGAAAAAGAAAAGATTTCACAAAATTGAATCAATCAACTCTTCTTGTATTTCAAAGACGCCGGCTCATTTAGCATTTGAACACTAGAGCTCTACTCCTAAGCATGGTAAAACTGAAAGTTTTTCAAGTTCAGAAAGAGAAGAGAAAGATAAAGTATCTGAAAAGAAAATGCATACAATATTTCCAAAAACTAATGAAAAAAGATAGCACTGTGTGTGTGTGTGTGTGTGCGTGTATGCATGTATGCATGAGTGCATGTATGCACTTGCTCTAGGAATGGAACTCAGGGCCTCAAACATACTAGGCAAGTACTCATCCTCTGAGCTGCATACGCAGCTTCAAAAAGACAATTTCTTTCACATTCAGGATCTTTTTATTTTATTTTTTTGGTACTGGGTACTGAACCCAAGGTGCTCTACCACTGAGCTATATCTGCAGCCCTTTTTATATTTTATTTTGAGAAAAGGGTCTTGCTAAGTTATTGAAGCTAACTTTGAACTTTCAGTCTTCCTGCCTCAGCCTTCTGAGCCGCTGGGATTATAGGTGTGCACCAATGGCACCTGTCTGGAGATCTTCTTATGAAGATCTTTGCATGAAGGAGAAGATTGTCCAAGAATAACACTGGACGAGGAGAGGTTTTACCCAGAGAAGCCCAAGGAAAACTAACACAAAGTAGTCAAGGAAGGAATCCGGAAGTCAGAGATGTAACTCTAGATATTATGTCTATGTAATAAGGTAAAAGTTAAGGTAGAAATGAAAATCCTTTTATCATATAAGAGATTGGGATAAGCTGTTTAGTAAAGATGCCTTTAGCATCACATCCATAACAAAGTCCTATTTGTAGAGTATTTAAAGGCACATCTGGGTGCTTTCTCATTTGTATCTTATGTTTGTTTTTGTGTTTGACTTTCTTCCTATTCAGACTTTACCTTCCTGAAATTCTTTTTTTTCCGTTTTTCTTTTTTTAAAGAGAGAAGAGAAGAGAGAGACAGAAAGAATCAATTTTTGTTTAGTTTCTCACATGGCTTTCGTTGCTCTGACACTCAGTTGTATACATGGTGCTGGGGTTTGAACCCGTGTACTCGCACATGCCGGGCAAGCGCCGTAACCGCCAAGCCACCTCTCCAGACCCTGAATTTTCTTTTTGAGTGTGTTCCATCTCTTCTTCCCTTTTCTTCTCTGCCATCTCTAAAAAAGAGGTATTCCTCTTACATTCTAAATCTAGACCCTTACCTATTTATTTCATCTTTGTGCAAGGTTTGTGAAGAAACCAGATAAATAAACAAGTTCTCAAATTCTATGAGATTAATGGTTTTAGTCTTGAAATGTGATTGAGATCATATGACTGGATGTCCTCTAGGTTCACCTATGTTGTGAGGAGATGGGGAGAGGTTGATCAACAGGCGCAAAGACGCATGTGGGGGAATACGTTCTGCTTTTCTATCCAGCAGGTAGCCATAGTGAAACATATGAAACGTATTTTTCAAAGAATGGAGAGAGAAGCAGTTCAGTATTCCAGCAACAGAGAAATGAGTGCTGTTTCATGTGGTGGAGGTACTAATTACCCTGATTTGTTTATACAGGTACACCTGTGTTGACGCACCACAGGGTACCCTCTTAATATGTACAATTATTACATGTCAACAGAACAACAAAAGAATATGCTCTTTAGCCTGATATGTAAAGGGTTATCTTTTGGTTTCTTGTAAATAATGTACATTTGGCCTTTCTAATTGCAGTCTGTCTGGAAATGACGTGAAGGAGAGATCAGTGTACGTTCCCCACCCAAGAAGCAAAGACTTTGGCATCGTTTATTGCAGGTCATCTTTTCTCACTGATAGCCTCCATCTCCCTCCTCTCTCATACCATGTTCCCATCTAGATTGTGGATAATCCTAAATCTCTCTACTTTGTGCTATTGATTTATCTTTTCTCATAACTTTTCAGTTCTTACTCTTTGCAATTTTTTTGTATCTTGAAAAAAATCTCTCTTCTTTTGGTGCTTCTGAAAACTCTTCTAAGGGACAGAAATTTATGAGTGTAGGTTCCATGTATCTATGAACCATTTACATTTTCTGTGTGCTCACGATCCTTGGTTGCCCTCCACAGCCTCAAATATCTGTTGAAACAAATTTTAATAAAGAACATGTCTACTTAAGATGCAGAGTAGGTATAAGTCTTTAAAATATTACAGAGCCTATTGGGTGCCTAGGAAAAGTATTTAACAAATGATCACTTCTTTGGATATTAGAAATTAAATGTCTTGGAATGACTATGCCATTTTTCTTGTTTAGGGCAAACTGAACCAATCTTTTTCACAGTTCTGCTTTCCCATTCCTTTCTGGATAGAAAAGAACATTGCATATTTCACAGACTTGAGTGTTCAGGGGATTGATTTGTTGCCATGGACTTTAAAAATCCATTAAGGAAGGAGTCAGAAATAGTCAATTAATTTGAAATCCTTTGTTGGTATGGATGAAGTGAGAGAAGTATTTATAAAATCATTAATCATACTTCAAAATGTACTTGAAAATGAATCAGAAGACAGATGTAATAACTGTACTTTCTTTCTGCTATACCCTTCGAAGTCTCAGCACTTTGGAAAGTCTTGTTTAAGCACTGGTGAATTTTGCTTGTTTTTTCCATTTCGTTTATTTTGATAAATATATCTTGTCAGAGAGCCATCTGCACCACCATGAAAAGTGGATTGTTACTTCATATGTTAGGTCTGCACCTAGATGAAATGGATACAAAAATAAGACACCAAGAAAGCATGGAATGAGAAACCAGGTGAAATACATTTCTTAGCATTAAAAAACACCCTGAAATCTCAGCCTCCTGTTAATTGTAAAGGCTAACTACATTCCAAACTTTCTACTGGAGTTGTTCTTTGATTTTTTATAAAGTACAGTAGAAAGCCATCCTCAACATAAGAAAAAGTTTTAATATTTGATTGATATTTAGCTGGAGTGAAAATAAGTGGGGGAGGGATGGAGCCGTGGCTCAAAGGTTATGGCACTTGCTTGGTATGCACGAGGATGCGGGTTCAAACCCCAGCATCATGTACACAATGAAGTCTCAGAGCAACAAAAGCCATATGAGAAACTAAATAAAAATTGTTTCTCTCTCTCACTGTCTCTCTCTCTTAAAAAAAAAAAAGTGGGAGAGCCTTGATGGTTTTCTCTGAAAAGGAAACAATGCCACAGAAATACTATTCTTGATTTATGACTTTAACATGAGTAATTTTCTGGAACATTATTGCTGGTTGAGTTTCCTGAGAAACTGAAGCTTAAATCCAGTTTACCAGAGAGAGGTTCGAGGAACATTTTTGATTTGTCATTCAAAATTCAGCACCTATTCTTAATTTCTTTCTTTCTTTTTTTTAATTTTTGAGAGAGAGAGAAAGAGAGGGACAGTGAGAGACAGAGAAAATCAATCTTTCATTTAGTTTTGCATCTGACTTTCATTGCTCCGACACTTAGTTGTATGTGGTGCTGTGGTCCAAACCAGTGTCCTCGTGCATGCCGGGCAAGCTCTGCAACCACTGAGCCATTGCTCCAGCCCTCCAGCCCACCTATTCTTAATTTCAACAACAAAAACAAAATAAATAAATAAAAGAAAAATAAGAGTAGATGGAAACTGGCTAAATATTATAGCATACATACTAAGTAGAAACAAAGACTGAACATCTTAGTAAACAGCCTTGATATTAAAATGAAGAACATGAGTCATGTGGTGCCTGCTGTTATTATCCCAAGTGATTCTGGAAGTTCAGTTAACTCATTAAGATAGATACAGCATGAATGATAGCAATATTTGAAGGAGAGAACATTGATTATCACTTGCAGATGATACAAATCTTATGCTTTTCAACTGAGGAAATTCAACTAAAACTGATAATAAAATTCAGTAAAGTAGCTACATTCAATATTAACACCGTTAAAAAAGCAGTGATTTCCCTTCCTGTGAGCAATAACCAGTTAGAAATGGAAATGGAAAAAAATCTTTAACAGTAGGCAAAAATTCAGGAAATCTAAAAATAAATTGAATAGAAATGGTAGAAGACCTAGTTAAGAGAAAAGAATAAAATCTGAGGAGTACTAAATGAGACTTAAATAAATGGAGCAATACACTCTGAAATATTAGTGGTATACATACGTCAACCCTCTTCAAATTAATGTGTGAATGTACCATAAATGTTTGGCATGTCACTGCGTGCATGAATGTGTCAAAACCTGGTATAAAGTGGATTTCACAACACAGAGAGCTTATATCTTTCCAGTGGCAATGCTTCAACTATTGTCTTTTATATTGGCAGGTCAGAGATTTGGGAAAAAGTCTCATCATAATGAAAGAGATTTAGGAAAGTTTTAATGACAAGCAATCAGTTTCTTTTAATTATAAAGCAAATATCCATCATATGCTTTAGTTTTATCTGACAAAAGGAAATCTTTAATTTCTTCAGATATTTAGAATAGGAAAAGCTTTAAATAACTGGGTATAGATTAATTTTCTTTCAAAAGGGAATTGTATATTCATAATATCTTGAATTAATCTATACGTTTTCCTCCTATTTGATTTTATATTTCTGGATAAAGTTTAGGTTCCGAAAGCTGGAATTATGTCTCATAATTATCTAGCGACAAATTTTTGTATATCTTACATAGTACTGGGAAAACTGTGTCTATATGGTAGATATTTAATAAATGCATTAGAACTAAATGAATCTGGTAGGAGTATATATAATGGAGAGTACCACTTCTTTTGTGGTATTTATCTTGCATCCAGTTATGTTACTGAATTGTCATTAAAGATCAATTGTTATTTTTAGTAGCATATCTAAAATAGTAAGCAAATTATTCAATGTTGTTTTGATCACTTGACTTAGGTAGGGCAAATCTCTACTCAAATCTGGGTTCAGATGCCAAGATTGGTGATGCCACACCTGGGCCAAGAGAGTAGGAGGAGGTTTATTGACACATAAAGAGACTCAGAAGTGCAGGTCAGACTCTCTCACAGTTCTGAAGTGGCAGGAACAGGACACTGGCTTGGGGACTCATGCGGGTTAGGTATCAGGGTGGGTGAATGTTCTCTCGCTGTCCAGGACTTGAGTTGCCTTCTTATTACCTTGCTTAGATGCACCCAGGGTTGCTTTTTAGCCCATTGCACTTGGACTTCCTTTTATACCAAAATGAGGCATGAAAGGAAAAGCAAGGCAGGGAGGGCCTGAAATTTGTCAACAATCAAATAACAGAAAAGGGAGTTACCAATTCACTTATTACCAATATTTTGGTTTTTTTGGTTTTTCTTTTTATTTTTTTATTTTTTTGAGAGAGAGAGAGAGAATGTGTGTGTGTGTTCTTTTTTTTTAAATTTTCCTCCTCTTAGTTATGTATGTGACACTGAGGATCAAACCCAGGCCCTCACACATGCCAGATAAGTGCTCTACCGCTGAGCCACCACTCCAGCCTCCCAGTGCATTTTTACACAACTTGCAAAAATGAAATTGTACACGTGCAATCAGCTATTCATTATGATAGGTCCTGAAAGACATTAAAATTCTTTTCTGTTTGCATTCTGTCTAAGGCATGGAGCAAAAATAGCAACTGCTTGGCTTAGTAGAGATAATTTGTGGTTTCTAGGCAGATATACCAGTTAGCCACTAGCTAATTGTTTTAACTTTGGAAAACATTTAACAACTCTGAACCTCTTTTTTTTTTTAACCTAGAAATGCTTCTACCTCATAAAATTGTAGGCACTTACCTAGATAATATGCACAAAACTTTTAGCACCCAGTATGGCACACATTAAGTGCTCAATAAATGGTGTTTGATTGTTATTAATGTTAGCACAATTTTTTTAAGAGAGAGAGAGAGTAACAGTGAGAGAAACAGAGAATCAATTTAGTTTTTCATGTGACCTTTGTTGCTCTAACACTTAGTTCTGGGGTTCAAACCCATGTACTCATGCATGCCAGGCAAGCACTATAACGGCTGAGTCATCGCTCCAGCCCGTAACATTAGAACTATTATTCAGATAAGGTAAAGAAAATAAGGTAAGTATTAAGAGAATGAGACTTGAATAAACTGAAGATCTCATGCCTTAAAAAATCAATGCCTCTCAAATTAACATACATACATATAATGCATTTCCAGTCAGAATCCAAATTGGTTTATGCTAAAAGTATGTAGAGATTATAATTAAAAATATATGAGCATTGTTAAGAAAAATTTGGAAAATAATTAATAGAAAGTTGCAATTAAGTTACTAAAACAATATGTATATAGAAGCTGGAGAGGTGGGGAAGGGATGGAAGTAGAAGAGAGGGCATAAAGGAATAAAAGAAGGGATGAGCTCCTGAAAATAGAAGGAGGACCAACGGAGTGATGGAAGGGAATGGGGGGCAACAGGAAAAGCGTGGGGAGCAAAATCTACCAGATTATGCTACGTCCATGTAGAATTGAATCCCATTTTTTTAATAGAGAGGGGCAGTGAGAGAGAGAAAGAGCAATACAGAATGAACTTTAGTTTTTCATGTGGCTTTTGTTGCTCCAACACTTATTTGTGTACATGGTGCTGGGGTTTGAACCCGCATACTCCCACATGCCAGGCAAGTGCCACAATCGCCAAGCCACTGCTCCAGCCCCTGAATCCAGCTTTTATTTGTAATTATAATTCATCAATTAGGATAATAATAATGGAAGATTATAAAATAAAGCAAAAGCTGATGAGGGAAGGAGGAGGGTAGGAAAGGGAAGGTATTGGGAACCTGACTGATCAATTTAGGTTATGTGCATATAAAACATGGCATAATGAACCCCAGTCTTCTGAATAATTGTAACATAATAATAAAAAATAAAAATTTAAGAGGACTTAATATATAGTTAGCACATTCAAAATCTGACACAGGAACTAAATAGTTGAATGGACTACCTGGGGGTTTGAACTGAGATTTCAATATTTTTAATATAGTTTGTTCCCTTTGTAATTGTATGTATCTCATCTCATACATTTAAAAAGATTATTATTAAGAATGTTCCACAGACTTCATCAGATTGTGAAAGGAATCCTTGACAAAGTTAAACTAATTTATTTTTTAACCAGGGATTGAACCCAGGGATACTGTACCACTGAGCCACATCTCCAGACCTTTTCACTTTTTATTTTGAGACAGGGTTTTGTTAAATTGCCTAGGGCCTTGCTAAGTTGCTGAGGCTGGCCTGCAACTTGCAATCCTCCTGTCTTAGCCTTCTGAGTCACTGAGATTACAGGCGTGCACCACCACACTGGGCTACAGTTAAATTAAACATTTAAGAATCTTTCAGAAATATCAAGTGGAAATTGATAACGGGATTACCAATCTGTTGCTACATGGCAAATCATCTAAAGGCTTGTGTCCTGAGATATTCATATTCATTGTGTCCCTTTCTGTGGGCTGACAATTGAGGCATGGCTTACTTGGGTCCTTTCTCTCACGGTCATTCACAAGGCTAAAGTTTCATCTCAAGGGTGTCTGAGGTGGATCCACTTTCAAGTTTACCAGTACTTATTGGCAGGACTCAGTTCCTCCTGGGGTTCTGGCCTAAAGTTAGACCTTGCTTGCTGTATAGCCTTTGTCCTGTAGCCACCTTCTAGCTCCCTGCTACATGGGGCTCATCAAAGGGCGACATGCTTTACAGAGTATGCAAACAGAAAAAGAACCTCAGAGAGGGACTGCTGTATTCTCTCCTGGATAAGTGGGTTACTTACCTCAGCCCATGGGAATTGCTCAAGAAGTGATTATCAGAAGGTTGACCTCAATGGAAGCCATTAGAAGCTGCCTATCAATTCAGAGTAGGCAGAATAGATGTTTCAGTACAAAGATTTGTTACACTTGGCTATGACTTTGAAATACTAGGAAGCAGTAGTCCCTGTCCTACCTACATTATGTATAAAAAACAAGTTCCAGAAGAAGAAAATATCTAAAATCTGAGGATGAATACCTTTAAATGTCAGCAGAAAACATAGAATAGTAAGGTTACTATTTTTTTAGAAAGAGTCAATTTTATTTATTTATCTGGTTTTTGTTTTTCTGAGAGTTGTGTATGTGGTGCTAGGGTTTGAACCTGGATCCTTATGCAGGCCAGGCAAGTGCTCTAACTGCTGAGACACCTGTCTAGTACCTGAGTAGTAAGTTTAAAATATGATGTCCTCCAGTTCCATCCCTTTTCCAGAAAACAGATCTCAACTGAGTAACCTAATAATACATCTCAAGGTCTTACCAAAACAATAATGAAGAAAACCCCAAATCAGCAGAAGAAAATAAATAAAAGATCAGGGGAGAAATAAATGAAATAGAAACTAAAAGGACAACAGAAAGTATCAATAACAAAGAATGAGTTCTTGGAAAAGATAAATGAAATTGACAGACCTTGAGCTAAACTAACCAAAAGTAAGAGAAGACCCAGAAAAAGAAAATGAAAGATAAAAACAGAAACTACTCAACAGAGGAAGTCCAAAAAAGTCCACAAATATATGAGAAAATCTTCTACATTACTAGCAATCAGAGAAATGCAAATCAAAACTTCATTGAGATTCCACGAACAATAGCAGATGCTAGAGGGGTTGTGGGAAGAAAGGAACACTATCACACTGTTGATGAGATTGCAAGCTTATGTAGCCGCTCTGGAAAGCGGTGTGGAGACTTGGAACCACTTTATGACCCAGCTATCTCACTCCTGGGTATTTTCTCAAAAGAGTTAGAATCTGCATATTACAGAGACACAGCTACATCAATGTTAATAGCAGCTCAATTTACTATAGCTAAATTATGGAACCAACCCCGATGCCACTCGCTGAATGAGTGGATTAAAAAATGGTGTATATATGTATATATATACACACACACATATATAAATATATATATGCATGCACACACACATTAGAATTATACTCTATTAGAATGATATCACGGCATTTGCAATCAAATGGATGGAGATGGAAAAAATTATGCTGAGTGAAATATCTCAAACTCAGAGACTTAAGGGCTGAATGTTTTCTCTCATATGTGGAAGCTAGAGTAAAAGCTAAGACAGATTGAAAGTTAGGTAAGCTCAAAAATAAACTCAATATAGATGAATTTTTACATAAGCAGGGGGAACCATATCTATGAAGCTGAGGGGATAAGGGAGGGGGGCAGGAAAAGGAGGGAGGGATTAGGGGGATTATCCCTGCAGCTGGAGGGAGGGATTAAGAGAGTTATCAATGCAGCTGGGAACCCTCAACTACCATGAAAAGCCCAACTACACATAGGCAGGCAAAGAGAATCAGAAAATTCAAAAATGAAATACACATGTATAGGCTTAGTTCTATCTATAACATGGGGGTAAAGTAGGGGAGACGTGGGAGCAGGGAGTGGTTGAAGGGAGGAGACCCTGGACTAGGATCTGCCTTAAATTACTTTGTCAATATCCAAATATATGAATATGTAACAATGATTCCCGCCAGTATGTAAGACTAGGTTGAACAAATAAAAAAAAACAAATAACTGGTATTTCAGAATTCAAAGGATTATTAAGGAATACTTTTTAAAACTATATGATAGTAAACTGGGAAATCTAAAGTCAGGGAGAAACTTCTCTAGACACATGACTTACCAAAATAGAAGCAAGAGTATAAAGAAACCTAAATTGATCAACAACAAGCAATGAGATGGAATGGGTAATAAGTCTCTATAAAGAAAAAGCTCATGGTTAACGGCGCTTGCCTGGCATGCACGAACGAGGATGCAGGTTTGAACCCCAGCACCACATACAAAACCAATTGTCAGAGCTTCAAAAGCCACATGAGAAACTAAATAAAATTGATAACCGAACCCACTGTCCCTCTCTCTCTTAAAAAAAGAAAAAAGAAAAAGATAAAGCGCAGAAGTGGATGATTTCACTGCTGCAGGCCCCAGAATCCAGAAAAGGTATCTGTGAATCCACCTACTGACACCAGCATTATGTGCTGCTTGTGTTCCTTGTGTTCACGATGCCACTGGATAAGGTGCCAGCCCGCCCAGGGCAAGGCCCTGCACTCTCATCAGCTGTAAAGTGGGTGGTCTCTGTGACCTCCTTAGTCCCTGCCCTCAAAGTCAGCAGGCTTAGCGTCCAGTTGCAGTGTGTATCTCCAACACAGCACCTGCCATGAAGTCCTCCAGCTTTGGAGTAATGTCCTGTGAGAAAGACAGATGTGTCTGCCTTCCCCAAATCACAAATTCCTACTACCTCTCTCATCTTCCAGGTTGAAACTCGAGAGTCAGGAAAGTCCCCTGAGGCACAGTAACCTCCATCGTGTGACCCATCTGAAATGAGCAAAGATAACATTGGTTATTCTCTGACCCAAAGGACAAAAATCATCTAAAAATCTACCTTAATGGCATTAGTTTTAACTTTTAAAAAAGTTTCTCCTCTATTTTTTAAAAGCATCATGTGAGACCCAATTTAATAAACCAAAGTGGGGGGCTGGAGCGGTGACTCAGCAGTAGGAGTGCTTGCCTGGCATGGGCAAGAACCTAGGTTCAAACTCTAGTACCATGTACACAACGAAGTGTCAGAGAAAAAAAGGCCAGATGAAAAAAATAAAGTCGATTCTGTCTTTCCTCTATTTCTCTTTAAAAAAAAATAAAAAGTAAACCTAGATTGGCGGTCTGGATAACGGATGCATGGGCATAGCCAACTTTGCCATCAGGACCCAAGGCTGCTTTTCTGTGAGCCAGACTGCTGTGTTGTTAATGGCCGTGTGTGCATTTTCTATTTACATAAAACGGAAGGGAGAAAGTAGGTCAGGGATGCTCTCCTGGGATGCCACGTCTTTAGCATCTCTGCCTCATTTCCCCAAGTAGCTGCGGTGTGTGCTGTCATTATCTGCCACACTCTGGCTGGGGTCCATTCCTTCATCGCTTACATCTGTGGGTAGCCTGGTGCTAGGTCCAGGGAAGGCCACTGCTCTCAAAAACTCACAGTTTTATGAGGCCTTTGATCAAATCATCAGCAGCAGCAGAACCTGAAAATAAATCATGAAATCATGGCTCTTGCTTCTTAGACACCTCCGTGGAAATACACTATTTAGACGCTTTCACCCGTTTATACCTAGTGGTACATGCCTCTGGCACAGAGAGGACTTTTAAGTGAGATTTTGGAACTAAAATAAATGGAGAGTAATACATTCTATGTAATCGGGATGAAGAGATAATCAACTTAAATAAGGAAGAATTAAATATTGATAGCACAAGGGAATTATAAAATTCTAATTTGAGAGTTGAGATCCAAAAATGCAAGGGTTGATGATAGAGATCACCTATAATTTTCATTTGGAGTGCAAGGCTGTTACGTTCCCCTGTTAGCCTGCAATCATCCATTTTTCATGTCCCCACATATTCACATTCATGAGCTACTCTTTAACTGTGTAAGTACAGACATGTGACTTTACCTTTCTGGTCTAAACCTTAAATTCTTCATCTTTGAAAATGCAAGATCTGACTTGTGATGTGTGATGGTGCCTGCCTATAATCCCAGTGGCTCAGGAGGCTGAGGCAGGAGGGTTGCAAGTCCAAAGCCAGCTTCAACAACTTTGTGATACCCTAAGCAACTTAGCAAGGCCCTGTCTCAAAATAAAGAAAAAAGGGTTGGGGATGCGAGTCAGTGGTTAAGTGCCTCTGGGTTAAATCCTTAGTACAAAAAAAAAAAAAAAAAAAAAAAAAAAAAAAAAAAAAAAAAAAAAAAAAAAAAAAAAAAAAGGAAAAAGAAAGAAAGGAAGAAAAAACAATACCTGAACAGCACAAATTGTAAGGCTTCATCTGTATTGTTATTCTGCAAAGCTAAGAATTTTTCATCATTCATTATTTATAAAACATATCATGCATATTAATCTGAGCTGCGTTGACATTCCAGTTGAGGGTTAAATGTGCATTTTTGAACACCAGGCAAAGTAGAGGCGCTGGTATTTTTAAGAAGTCCAAGCTTTTCCAGTGTTCTATGTTGGTGGAAAATTGCCTTCAGAAGAGTGTCAGTCATCTTCCTCCTCTATAACTGGGCTCAGGATCTCACAAAGGCACTCTGGTGACCAGGCCTAGGGCATCAGCCAAGGCAGGAAAAAGTGGGAATATCCTTTCACAGAATATTGATCCAAATTGCCTACCAAATGCCTTGTGATTTCCTGTTGCATCTCACAGCCAGTTTTTCCAGACACATAAGCATAGCTTTGAGTGGAATTAATTGTTATCTGATGCCAGTAGCGTAAACATGGTGGAAGGCTTCTTTTCTGTCTTGTCTGTTCAAATGTCAAAGTTCTACATGAGCGGTTGCACTGAGCTCTGGTGTGTGTGTGCATTTCTTACAGGAAGGGAAGCATTTTGGGAAATGAATGTAGGAAGGCACATTAGGAAGTCGGCAGGAGTCATCTGTAAATATTTTCTGTTAGGTTGAAGGGGGCACGTTATCCCCAGCCTTCTACACAAGGCGGTTGTGCCCGGTCCCTGGGAAGGTGCTGGTGTTTGTCTGAATAGCCTTGTCAGTGTTTAGAATACCCCCTTTCATGATCCAATCATGAGGAATGCGTGCCACATGTATCTTGGAAAATATTCTGGTTATTGAAGATAGTTATAAGAATTGAGGGTGTGGAGTCTCCTTCTAGCCCACTTTGGAAATGAGCAGATGACACAGATATTGGTACTACACTGCAGTTGGTCCTAGCAGCAGAGATGGTAGTGCCCTTTGTCCTATCAGAAAACCATGCTATATTCCTGTTGTAGTCAGCTTTTACATTGATGTGACCAAAGTACCCAAAAAGAACAATTTAATGCAGAAATTTATTTGGGGTTCATGGTAATGCAGGGGTTTTGAGATGTGGGCAAATTCTCTGTTCCTGCTGGTGAATGGAATTTGGGCTCACTGCAGGTTTCTGTGGCCAAAGTAGCCCATTTTTGTAGCAATTATTCCTAGTTAAAACTGGAAATTTGGGCTGGCTGAAGATTGCTGCAGCTGAAATAGTGTCAGCAGCCACCCAGCTAAGAGCTGGGTTTTGCCCTGCTACTGTTGAGCGGTGCATTGCAGCTCTTGGTGTGGAAGTGCACCAGAGGAATTCAGTGCCAATCTTTTTTTGAGTTCTTGTCTTATGAATTTGAAGGATAAAATCCACACATAACCACAGAAGGGACGAGTAAAAGCAATAAGATTTATTTAAGGAAGGAGAGCAGAGTATCCACAAAGATGGAGGGGTACCTGGAAGAAGGACAGCATCTTAGGTGTGTTAGGCCAGGGTTTATATTGATTTTGGGTGTGAGCCTTGATTAAGATTCATGTAGAGCAGGCATTGAGAAAGGCACCAACATTATTGGTTAAACTCTATCCAAAGCAGGTTGCAAATCCTTCCTAGTTCCCATCTGTGTCCACCCCTACTTCTTAGTTTTCCCACCTGTGGGACAAAGGAGTTGCTCCCACTGGTGAGCCTCGTGGTCTTTTTGCGTTTGAAGGCCTTGAACATGCCCCTTAATCTCTCTCTCTACTGGTTAGCTTCTAGGTGTGGTTGAATGGGGCTCATTGTCCTGACTATCTGGCCATTTTATTATCTCTCCTAATCTCTATCAATGATTTCAGAGATCTCAGTCCACATGGCTAACTCCATTGCTCTGGGCCCAAGGTGAGGCAGAACATCATGGTGGTAGGGCCCACTGGAGGAAAGCAGTTCAGGTCATTGTGAGGTTAGGAGGCAGAGAGAAAAAGAGAAGGGGCCATAGGA
This sequence comes from Aplodontia rufa, assembly GCA_004027875.1. Taxonomy (NCBI): domain Eukaryota; kingdom Metazoa; phylum Chordata; class Mammalia; order Rodentia; family Aplodontiidae; genus Aplodontia; species Aplodontia rufa. Next base: position 18,095 of record PVKS010037790.1, read on the forward strand.
AAGATGCACCTTGCCAGGGTACACCCCAAGTGTACCATGGCCTCTGGCCATGTCCCATCTACTACTGTTACCACCCAGTCAGTCTATTCAAACTAGGATGGGCTGATTAGGTTATAGCTCTTACAGTCCAACATTTCAACTCCAACATTTCCTACATTAACAAGAGCTTTTGGGGGAGCACCCCATATCCACACCATAACAATTCCCAGTCCCTTGATATACCAGGCCCTGCACTGGGATGCTCAAGAGAAAATGTCAAGTGATAAAGAATCATGGCTTTCAGTTCTTTGAATTGTTTGTA
>PVKS010037791.1:0-18357 GCA_004027875.1 Aplodontia rufa
GTGTGTGTGTGAGTGTGTGTGTGTGTGTGTGTGTGTGTTCCTGATCTGGGTCCTGGTAATGCTGTGGCTGTGTGCTCTCCCCAAGCGGGACCCGCCTCAGCTCTCCCCAGCCAGTAGAGATACAGTGCACATTTTTAAGCACCCCAGTGGACTTTTCAAGCACCAGCGCAGAGGGTCTCTGGGTCACTTAAATTCAGACGGCATTTTTGATCTCAGGTTTCTCAGTACCAAGGCACAACATGCAGCAGCTTGGAATGCAACTTCTTCTGCTCCCCTCCCTTTATCAGTGGAAAATCTGCTGTGGAGGCTGCTGGAGGTGGGTTACAGTGTTTTCTTCCTTCTTTGTTTATTGTACCTACCCAAATATCTGACTTCTAATCTGCTTCCGGTGTCCAATATTAAATTTTAGTGAAATCACTCTTTCACCTACCTCTCTGAGAGGCTGTACACCTTCTGCTTTGGTCAAACCAGGTCGCAGCTTGGAATGCAGCTTCCTCTACTCTGTCATCTCCCAAGATCTCCCAAAGTTCTTAATGGTGATTTTGAATTCTCATTTTCTTTTCTCCATTTATCATTTATATTAACGTTCAACCTTGACTATAGGGGGAATGTATAATAAACAACTTGTGTAATCTTCATCATAAAGCTTTTTAGTCTTATTTTGAGATTGATTTATTTTGTAAAACAGAACATATTCATATTCAATATGTATATTTGGTACTGTGAACTGAACCACATCCCAGTACTTTTTTTTTTAAGTAATTAATTTATTTATTTTGAGTCAGGGACTCACTATGTTTCTTAGGGCCTTGCTAAGTTGTTAAGGCTGGCCTGAAACTTGCAATTCTCCTGTCTGAGTCTCCCAAATTTCTGGGAATGCAAGCATGTGTCACCATGCCCAGTGAAACTGGAAAATATGTCTGTCGATAAATATCAACAGAAAGAGTAAGTAATGTAAGAGAATAATTCTGATAAGTTTCTGAAAATATTTTGTTCCTCCAGAAGATGTGAACTAAAATTTTCTTGGAATTACTATTAATGAAGTGTATGAGTTAATCATATACTTTTATGCCATTTTGATTAGAATACTTTGCTTATGCTTAAATTTCAAAGAAGATTACAAAGGAGATCAATTTAATATTACCAAGAGTGATTTTAGCTCATTTGTGAATTTAGAACTGGATTGTCTTTCCTAGAGTCTAATTTTCCTCACTAAACTAAAAGAAGCATGTCTGTTGCATGTCTTGGAGATAAACTTCAGTATATTTCTGATTGAAATATACTTCTCTTGAAATAGTCATGTTCTATCCCTATATCAAAATGCAAATACTGCTTTTTGCAGTGTTTTAAATCCTCATAGAGAGACAGGCAGAGGATGGAGGTGGAAACTGAAGATTAATTTTGAGGAACTCTAAGTCTTCTTTATTTATGTTATGTTTTACAAAATAAAATTTCAAGGATGTATTTTGACTACTACTGAATAAAGCAGAAGGAAAAAAAGCTCAGTTAAAAAATTGTTTCTTGTTTGCTGCGTAAGTTATTTGACAAGAAAAGCTGGTGCTTATTTCCAAAAGACATTTTTAGCTTTCCATCAATTTTAAGAATTTCTAGTTTTTAAGTTCTGGTAACAAAAAAGAAATAAATTATTTCATTATAATATTATAGATTTAGTAATTAATGTTAGATAAATTCATAACTCCATACATTAAGAAATCAAAGTTGATTTGTATTTTATTATTACATGCAAATCAATACATATATGCCTTAAGCATTGATATTTAGAATTCTTTAACAGTAATACTTTAATTTTTTTTTCTTTGTGTGAACTTATGTATTTATGTATTTCTTTTCTTTCTTTCTTGTTTTTTTTTGGGGGGGATACCGGTGATTTAACTCTGGGTGCTTTACCACTGAGCCACTGAGTTATATAACTAGCCATTATTTGTTTTTTATTTTTATTTTGAGTCAAGGTTTCACTAAGTTCCCGAGGGTCTCTCAAAGAAAAAGCAATTGGTCATTCCTTGAATAATTGTCAAGCATTATTGTAAATTTACTATGAAAATTAAGCTCCATTTTATTTTGAGAGAATTGAAATAACTTAAGAATCCTTGTAATCCCACAATTTCCATTTGAAAATAAGCTAACCTGTCACAGGCACACACACAAAAACACATACAAACACAAATCTTCATATTCAACTTTAGATATACTGGGTGGACATCAACATTCAAATCTGAGTACACTTTGAAAATGATTTTGTAAAAACACTATGAAATACTTAGGGAAAGATAAAACTGAGGGTAATTTGATAAAAATAAGAAAGAGACTTGCATAATCATTCTTTTTAAAAATCTCAATTAGTAGGGCTGGAGTGGTGGCTCCTCAGTTAGTGTAGTTGCCTGGCATACACAAGGACACAGGTTTCAACCCCAGCACCACATACATAACTAAGTGTAGGAGAAACAAAGGCCAGATGAAGAAATAAATAAAATTGAGTCTCTCTTCCTCTCTCAATCTTAAAACAAAAACAAAAACAAACAAAACCCCTCAAGTACTGACCTCACTTCCTCACTGGAGAGCCATCAGGCTCAACCTCAGGCCATTGTTAAAGGACTGCAGCATATCTTTGGTGTTACTTTGGTACAACCTTGTTGCCTAGTGGGATCTTACATAATATTTACCCCACACACACAATCGCTTCCTTTTTGTTGAAAGCATTTTCTTACTTTTATTCATTCCAAAAGGCTTCAGCACAATTATTTTTACCTGAAATCTTATTTTTAATCTTAATGATCTATTAATTTCATTTTCCCTTACTTATAACACATTTTAACTTTTGTGTGTCCAGCCTTCCCATCAATGATATTGAGAGACTGTGAAAGGACAGCTCAAGAAATGTCTTCTCTAATTAGTACTTGGATTCTAAATTTGTGCCTGGCTTTAAATGTAAAAATCTCACCTTTTTTGTTTTTTATATTTGTGTCAATCCTCAATATATCTTGTCTTTCTTTTCATGATCCAGGCCTTTAATCTAATTCTTCTACTTGTCCCATGTGTATGACTCATGAACTTTTGGTTATAGTGATGCACCCTTTTAGCTCTGATGGCTCTACTAATCAAACATTTTAATTTTGACCTGTCTTCTTACGTAGCTACTCAGATTGGGATATCAAAATAATTATAGCATCACCCTGATAATTCAGAGTCATCAATGGCATGTAAGGTATGCCAAATTACTTATTTGATATTGTGATCTACTTGATACATAAAATTATTTATTCTAATATCATTCATCTCTTTGAAAAGACCATCAGTCAAGATGTGCTTACAGTGCACTGAAGAAGACACTTGGAGGTAGAGCCAAGGAGAGGACTAGACATAGATGAATGATGCTTAACGTAAGAACTCACAAATAATGGTAGGCCTGATTGTTGTTCTCTGTTCTCATCATGCTCTGTATGACAGTTTTCCATAAAACAGTTTAGGTTCCATCAACATCTGAAGCCTAGTAACTGAGCTACGACTTTTTGACCTGTGCTTCATTTCTCTCTCCATGCTGCTAGAGTGGAAGGTTGAGTTTTACTTGCATTGTCCATTTAATTTCTAAGGTTTTCTTTTAGTCTGTGCTAAAGTTTTTGTATCTCATTTGCATTTAACTGCTCTGACACACTTTTAGAGCTTCCCCCCACCCCCCATATAATGGAATCATCTGAGGTGCATCATATCTCTATAGGTTGAACTAAAAAATTATAAATTGAAAAACAAATTGCACGAAACCTGAATATGATTATAAGCAGATGGTTCACTGCATGATTGGGAATTACACATGAATAATACTCCAGGAGCTACCTGATTTTTTATAACACAAAGCTATAAAACTATGGAAAATAATTTTAAACATTAATGTCAACAGCTTAGTTATACATAGTTTTTATCCAATGAAGAAATTAATCTATAATTAAATGTATACTGCTTATTAAATACTCTATAAGGCTTAAATATTGAGAAACTTCCAATAGGTACTCATCTCAACCTGCGTATCAACAAACATCACTTGTGTGGAGGTGAATGACAATCTCATGGTATGTCATACCCTCAGTTTATTTGCCACAGCCTAGAGTCTGACCCCACACTGAAAGTTCATCTTCCTGGTCTAGCACTACATCCCAGAGGATTCAACAATAAGAAAAAAATTCACATTAATATAGCCAACAGAATTGATGCCAAATTTCTGATGTTCTGTGTGATTAAATGTCTGCTTAATATAATCTGTTGTTTCATGTAAAACATTTGTTTTCAATACCCAATATTGAAGCATTTGAATTATTGAGTGACTTATAAATGGTGATGCAAATGTACATTAAGTTTTATGATTAAAAATTTACATTCATTATTGAGTATGAAATTTGATTTACCACAATATAATGGCATATAAGTGCAGAATTATCTTTTCAGTGATTTGAAAAATTTATCATGATTAATGGTATACTTTTATTTTTTTCAAAGCTTATTGTGATTTCAACAGCAAGTAGGGTTTCAGGTAAACAACTTACTTGACATTTCATCTCTGAGCTTTCAGACATATTGTACACTATGGAAAATTCACTCCTTTTTCAGTGGAGTCATTTTAAGATTAACTCTGCAGCTTGTTTCAGCAAAAACTGAATGAGAAAATTTAGAATCGATTGTAATATATGCATAAATTATACTAAACTGCTATAAAGTATAATTCATTCAATAATTCAAATAATTGGTGTCTACATGAAAGGAAAACATTTTAAAAATTTAAGTATGGATTAATGCTATAATTTGGTTATCCTGCAAAAACATTCATATGGTTTGCATGTTTTAACTTGCTCCCTTGCTCCATCTTCCTTTAGGCACTGTGGTTGTTCCTTCCTTGAATTCTTTTGCTCCTTTCACTTTTCCTTTCTGTAAATAAAAATGGTGTTCTGCAAGACTTGGACCACATCTGTCATCCTCTTTCTATTTTGTCACATTTTACTGTTTTTAAAAATAATTTTCCAGATATTTTAAAGATTGGAGGAAAAATTTCATGTGAAATGTTTAGGACATGGTAGATAGTAATCATATATTATGTGCTCCAAGCTTTCAAAATAGCAGTCGTTATTGATTGCATTGTTTTTGTTGTAGTGTTGGTGGTGATCACTTTTGATATTACTCTGAGTAATTGAGTATAATATCTATGTCAGCTGCTCTCAATAATTGTAATTATTTTTATTATAGTTTCAATGTGTAAGTGCATCACAAATATTGCTAAATAAGACTACCATAAATTCAACTACAACTTGAATCTTAATTCTGCCTAATAATGCTTCCACATTTTCCAAGTCATCTCTAACTCTCACATACCACAGTGACTATTCCAATTGTTCCTCCTTCTTTAATCATTCTTACTAAATGGTCTTGATTCATTTAAAAAATGAAAATCAACATCAGCTATAAGCTTTGAAAGCAACTGATTTGGCCTGTGTCTAGGCTTGTTTTTGATTACCGTTTATTATAAAAGGAGATATTCCTTTTACCCAAACACGGTTATTCTACCTATACCCAAAATCACACCCTTTTCTGGTTAGTCATTAACTTTATCCATCACTCTATTGCCCCATTAACTTATTCTATTTTTCTTCCCATTAATGATCAAATTAATATTTCTATCAGTCAAAATATGGGGTGGGAGGCCTCCTTTCTATCCACCTCTCCTTTTATTATGAAAATATCCTCATCAGTATCCTTTCTGTGGACACTGTCTGTGGATTCTAACACTTGTATCCAACTCAGAAACTAACTGAAATTTAGCCATATTTCCATTATTCCTAAGGTATTTAGATTATCAGTGGCTTTCCTGTTACTATATCTAACAGCCATTTTAAGCCATTTTCTACGGGGACTTATTATATCTGACCTTCACTGTTGGATACGTTTTCTTTCAAGCATCCCTCCCTGCAATTGTCATATATTATACATTCCATTTCACTTCCTCTACATCCTTCTTTGATTGCTTTAAAAATTTCATGTTCAACATTGAAAGTACTAAAACATTGCTGTAGCGATTACATTTTTAGGTGAAGTGGCTCTTTTTGACTGAAGATAACTTCCTGAAGAGTCAACTGATAAATCAGTATTCAGAAATTGTACAAGTTAAGAAAAATAAGAATTTCAAGTTGTACAGATCTGTTGGCCCACTATTTTATACACCACAGCTGCAATTTAGATAATATTAAAAATATTTTAAGTGCTTTACAAGTCCTTCATAATTCTATACACTGCCCCCTCCAGTCTCATGTTGTACCTAATTGAATAAACAATCTTTCTTTCTTTAAAGAAATAGAATGTGCTTTTTGATATTTATTTTCAGGATACTTCCTCAAAACCATCCATCCATCTGCATCAGTGAATAAAGCCTTATTAAATATATTTTAATTTTATTTTAAAATGTAATTTTAAAAATCTATCCATATTTTTATATTGATCTGAATAAATAGGGAAATGTGATAATTTTTTTTTCACTTTGAAGAGAAATAATGCCAGTTTGAATGTATCCGATTATAAATTTTGTTTTTCAAGGAACATCAGTGACTAATTGGACTTTGCAATTAAAATAACTCAATAATGAATAAACAGGATATGTTAATAACTTTTTAAAAAGTTTGACAGGCAAAAACTGTCCCCTACCCCAAAGATGTCTATTTCTGAAGCCATTTAGTAAGTTAATATATTATATTACATGGTAAAAGAAATATTGCAGGAATAATTATGGTTAGAGATCCTAAGACAGAGAGATTACCCTGTCTTATCTAGGTGAGATTAATGTAATTACAGACGCTCATAAAAATAGAGAATTTAGATCTGGTAAAGTCAGAGAGATGCAGCAGAAGGGAAAGTATGCAGCGATACATATGCAAAATGCACAGAGAAGCCTCTAGGGTGGTCCCAAACTGACAGACAGTTTCTTATTACTACAAGTTTTACATAAAGTTTTAGTTAGTAGCTTTACAAAAAGGAAAACACTTGCTCATGAAAACTTAATGTGATGAAAGTAATATCATGATGACTACTTTTTAAATATTTTACAATTTGAAACTTTGAAATTGAATATGGTAAATCAGTTACAATATTTGATTGTCAATGTTCTGCAGATTTTGAAGACCATGCAGATTATACATTATTTGCCTGCAGTTGCAACTGATTAAATGCTAACTTTTTTATTTACATGGAACATTTTATATTGATTCTTAGCATCAGTTTGAACTTGGGCTGGGAGACTCAGTTTAGCCAATTAATATATCACAAAGCCAGAGATAAACACTTAGTTTGACTATGCATAGAAGTAAAATACAAACCTTAAATAATTTTCAGTTTTATGCAGAAATCATGCAGCATTTTTGAATAAAGCAGCAAATATAATCAATTTTAAATTTGCAAACAAAGGAATATGAAAAATATATTAGATGCTAGGATACCAAGAAAATTCAGAACTGAATATTAAATCTTACCTCTGTCCCTAGATTCTTACCATAATAATAAAAGAAAAATTACCTTACAAATATAGTGAAATATTAAATTTCAAACATTATTTTCAACTCATTGTCACAAAACACATTCAACTCATGCATCTTAAAATGCAAAGTTTCAGGAGGCATCCTTTACTAGATAACATGGTGAACACCATTATTGATGGTTCAAAATAATTGAATTTAATCATCTCATGCACATATAAATGGAGTTCTTCTGTTCATTAGCAGTATTTATGTTCATTTTCTTCCATGTTCTAGCAACAGTAATACATGAACTAAAGACAATCTTTGAGAATCAGTACCTGCCACCTGCTGAACAATAAATCTAAGAATACAGGAGAGCATCCTGCCTATTGACCTAATAATAAAAATAATTAATACCATGGGATTTGGAAGGACAGAACATATAGGCTTAGGAAGGCTGCTCACATGATAAAGTTTCTTTTCTTTTTCACTAACAAGATGAATGAATACCAGAGTAGAGCAAAGTGAATTCCATGTCACTTTCCCTGAGCACAATGCCTATATCATTTTTTGCCACTGTCCTCTGGATTGGATAATTGAAAGTGTGCTCATCATGTTAGATTCAGAAAAATACTGTCTAGACACATACGTACATAGTACTTTGTGCTGGCTTATTAGAGATGTATTTGGACTTAAGTGACTATAACGGAATCTCAGAGTCAACTTCTGGTGAACAATTAACCTTCATTCAGTTCATAACCAAAGACAAATGCAACCACACACAGTATGATGTGATTGCATCTCCAAATGTGTATATATGCATATATATATACACACACACACACACACACACACACATACACACACATACATATGAAGAGTCCAAAGAACCTACAACTTCCTAATAAAAAATATTAAACTAAATAGTCTTCAGAATTAAAATTGCTTCTATGCATGTACAGAATAGCACATCATCAAAATATTTTTATAAGTATACATAGGTATGAGACTTCTCCATGATTGCATGATTTCACCCACTGCTGTGGCTTGAGTATCATCATAAAGTAAGATTATATTCCTGAATACTGTGCAAACAGGGAGAAAGACATGTTCAAAGAATGCCACATCCTGTAGTTTATTTGCTGAGGAAAAGGAAGTGTATTAGTAAGAGAGACCCAACAGGAGTCTCTTTTTAATGTGTCCTTCACACATTTCAATCACAGCTCATCAGGTGATCAGGAAACTTGATGAAATGCCTGCTATGTAGAAACATTTCTCTCAAAAAGCTTTTTTAAAAATATTGTACATACTGTATTACCTAGGTAAGATGCTTATAAATATTTATATATAACAGTAATAAATTGATATATTCAACTACAATTTCACAAGAATGTGTATCAGTCATATTGAAAATTCTGGTTACAGCATGTTTAAAGCTGAACACTGCTAGGTAAGAGAGAAGAAGGTTTTGTTTCTGAATAGGAAGTGATAAAACAGAAAAATATTTTGATATTGCAGAGGTGAATCTTTTTCATATTTCTCTGAGATTTTCCTTTAGAAAACTTTCCAAACCCCAAGAAAGCATAATGCTGAAAAAGCTTTGTCAGGTTCCAAAGGAATGATACTATTTGTAAAGATAATATGCATAATTTTGTATTTTTCTTATTTTCCGGAATTAACACTCCTTCAACAAAAGAATACTTGAAGACCATAAAGAAAAAAAATCATTACAAACATTCTAATATTTGCAACAATTTTTATTTTAAGACTGGGACTGCATAGTGCTACCTTATTTATTTTTCACTTCATAACTTGACAAATGTAGCATTTTTCATCATATAATACCAATCCTTGTAAGCTGCTTAATGAAACATATCCACTGTCATTTATCATGATTTTCTAATGGTTCTGGATATTTCCAAACTCCTATCAAAAGAAACTGAAATTAATGTATTTACATAGACTATGATAAACTTGTCAAGTACTTAAAAGTATGACTAAAATATATTTCATAATATTCACTAATTCTGTTATGGTATCAAGGATTAGGTGGACTGTTATAAAAATTAAATAAAATATCCTTTTATATCTAAAGCTATTTATACTACCTAAAGAACAACCTATTTTAGCCAATGCTTACTATTTATTGTTAACATTTTTAATTCTAGCAATTTTTCATGACACATTCTGAATTAAATATTACTGAACCTTACAAGAAATAAACTTCCTAAATTTCCAGTTACTGTTTCAGTCACTTAGAAGGGGTAATTTATGAAAGTTACAACCCAACAAAATCTGTTGAAAGTTAAGGTTACTTAAGAGGTAAAGAAAATTAGGGCCTCAATTGAGAAACAAAGGATGTTCTTTGTATATGCATTTCTGCCAGCTTGAGGAAGCTTTTCTCTTTTTAAATATTCTTTTACAATTTAAATTTAGTCTCTGCAAGGTTTAAAAGGTCCTTTATTGTAAATATTGACAAGTGAAAAGTGGCCTAGTCTTCTGGGGAAAGGCTGCTGACAGTGGCAAATTTTCTAGTTTTTATATTTTAAAAGAGGAACGGACTGACCTCTTTAAGTAGTGCTTTTTGCTGTTTTGGATTTTTTTTTTTTTATTAGTTACTTACCCCATCACATGAAATTAATCATTAAAGGCAATATTTACAAAATTTGTTTCTTCTAACCATTTGCTTAAAAATAACAAAAATTTTTTTCAGAACCCCAGGGATGATATCTAGAAATTAAACTTAGAACCCAATAGTCAGGATGCAGATGGGAAAAAGATTTTATCTTGTGATTAAAATAAAATGTATAATTAAGACAGGACATCAGTGTTTGAATAATCAGTTAGCCAAATCTCATCTAAACCCTCTATGGCCTTCTGTACATCTGTATGATATGATAATCTAAATTTGAACAGATGTCTGAATGTTATGTCAATATTTTAAATGCTATTATGGCTATAAATCAATATTACTTTGTAAACATCGTATTTCAAGTGGCTTGAATCACAGCCCAGTGGTTAAACACACAGACTTTGGAATTTAACTACCTGATTTCATAACCTAGTTCTAGCATTCACTTAACCATCTTTATTAGAAAGAGACTCAACATCTATTGGCATCAACATCACTTGTGAAAAAGAAATGTCAGCTCATAAAACAGGAGCAATGATTAAAGGTACTAATACTCAGCTTTTAGACCTTGCAACCCAGTGAACATTCAATTAAAATTGTCTGTTGTTATCCATGCACACACTGTCCTTCTTCACTATTTCTGTGTTGAAACAAGATTACCTCATGCCTTTTACTGAAACATGGACTATGTGAACAAGATGTCTACTGGAGAACAGGAATAGAAAGTAAAGTTGTATAATTTTAAAATCTCTTTGCTTCTACTATCAAAATTGTTCAGATAAAAATATTTTACTTTTTATCCTGTATTTTCCCTTTTCAAATATCAGACCATCACAATGGATATCTTTAAAGTAGATTCACATATCACTAATATCTTACTCAAAGCAATTGTAAATAAAACATTAATATTTTTATTTGATCTCAGAACTCATTCATCACTAAGGCAATTTATTTTGTTTGTATGATAAGAAGAATCTAATATTTTGGGATGGAGAAACGAGACAGCAGGTTGACTATATCCCTTGCTTATAATCTAATCCTTCTAAGAATATATGAATTAACTTTTATATTACTATGTAGCTAAGATAAAAAATGCACAGAAATATAAAATAATTCACCACACATTAAAGTTAGAATATAGCACACAAGTTTCTAAACATGGGCACCTTGGAAGCAGTAATTTAATAATATATAATCTCAATGTTAAACCTAATATACGGATCACCTCTTGAGCTTCCGTTTAAGTTTTATTAAAACTGGAAAAGTCCCTCATAATCTCACCCTGATTTGTGTACATTATCCCTCACCTTCAACTTTATTTTCTGTGTCATCTAGGTTAGTGTTTCAAATATGTTAGTTACATTTTCCTTTATTAGATCAGATTATTAAAGCAAAACACTTTTTGCAGTTTCTTATTGGCTAAGACCAAGTGGGAAAAAAACCATTTGCATTTGTTATGCTATGCTTGCCTCATCACTAAGTTCTTCAAACTTGTATATATTTTGTATTTCCAAAAATGCCTCATTGATGCAGGGTTTTTGAGATGAGGCCAGATTCTCTGCTCCGACTGGCAAATGGTGTCTGGGCTATTGCAGATTCCAGCAGTCAAAATAGCCTGCTTCTAGTGTTTGCAGCCATTCCCAGTAAAAACTGGAAAATTGGGCTGGCTGCAGGTGTCTACAGCCAAAATAGTGTTTAGCAGCTCTCCAGCTAAAGGCTGGCTGTTGCATCTCTTGGTGTGGTGGAAATTCATCCTGGGAATTCGGTGCCAATCTTCTGGGTTCTTGTCTCATGAATTTGAAGAACAAAATCCACGGACAACCACAGAAGGGGAAGTAAAAGGAGTAGGATTTATTTAGGAAGAAGAGCAGAGACTCCACAAAGCAGTGGGGCAACTGGGAAACAGGACACCATCTAATGGAGGTCAGGCCAGGGGTTATATTGATTTGGGGTATGAACATAATTAACATTCATGCAAAGCAGCCACTGAGAAATGCATCTACAAAATTGGTTGAAACCTATGCAAAGTAGGCATTGAAACTTAGTACCAAAGTCTTTGGTTAAAATCTATGCAAAACAGGTAGCAATTCTTTCCAAGTTCCCATCTGTGTCCACCTCCATTTCTTAGTTTTTCCACCTCAGGAACAAAGGAGTTGTATATGCCCTATTGCTCTCTACCAGCTAGATCTTAGAGGGGTCCCTGTGTCCTGACTACCTGCCCATTTTACTATCTCTCCTAAAACTGTCTCACCATCACTGGATTATATTGTTGTGAGTAAAAACAAGGAATTCTCAATCTGTAGTGGTTATATGAAAAGCTTATTAAAACACTCACCTAAAGTTTCTGATTCAGTAAGTCTTGACTGGGCTGAAAATTTGCATTGTGCTACAATGTGAGAAACACTGTGTAGACTAAGGTTGTAGATTCTGAAAACACTATTAACACCGTGTTCTCATGAATACTAAAGTTATCATCGTTGTTAGTAACTTTTATTAAAATATGTTTTTACCTTAACAAAATTCTTAACTAGAAAAATAAGTATAATTTTTTTTTTTTAAGAGAGAGGGAGAAAGAGAGAGAGAGAGAGAGCAGGAAAGTGCAAAAGAGAGAATCAATTTTTATTTAGTTTTTTATGCGGCTTCTGTTGCTTCGACACAGTTGTGTAGGTGGTGCTGGGTTCAAACATGCATCCTCAGTAATGCCAGGCAAGCACCATAACTGCTGAATCACTATGCCAGCTCCAAAGACCTATTTTTAAAATAGGCACTGATAAAATTTTCACACTTAGCATTTTCTCTTCTCCATTTACATGTATATTTCTATACTCTGTGGATTAGAAAATCAGTTCTTGTGGAACTAGAGGCTGTAATAGACTACATTGGTTACATTGCATAATATCGTTCACTAAGCCCTGGAAGTTCTAAAGTAGCATAGACTTATAGCCAAACAACTTGAATACAAATTCCAGCCCAGCCCTATCCTCTCTTAAATTTATGACCTTGATTAAATTACTTATACTCCCAATGTTACCATCTCTTCATTAAATAAGGAACTAATACTAGTAACCTTTTCAGTGGTTTTAATATTATATAGGTTAAGAGATATGTAAGATACATAAAATTACTCAAACACATGAGGGATATATGAGTTTTAGCTTTTACCTTAATGATGAATATTGTGGTTTATGTAATGTAAAAATGTTATGTTTTGAGGGTTTATTAACTGATAAAATAGAATGGACATAATTAAGAGTCAAAAGGGAATTCGAATCTCAACTAAACATATTTTTACTGCTTTTAAATTTTTGAATTTTAATGAAATATTTCTGACAGCTTTATAATTAAAATATTTCCAATAAAAAACCTTTATAAATAACATATTAAGGAAGCATCAAATAGGCTTTGGCATTTATGAGGAAAAAATGCTTCCAGTGTTCTGCATTTATTAAAAATCTATTTGAGGGACTTGAGCAGTGGCTCAGCGGTTACAGCTGGGCACAGCATGCACAAGTACATGGGTTCCAACCCCAGCATCCGCGTACACAGCTAAGTGTCAGAGCAGTGAAGGCCATGTGAAAAACTCAATAAAAAAGTTGATTCTCTCTCTCTCTCTCCCTCTCTCTCTCTCTCACCATCCTTCTCTCTTTAAAAAAAAAATTCATTAAAAAAAAATCTATTTGAGGGGCTGGAGTGGTGGCTCAGCGATTGGAGCATTTTTATGACATGTGCAAGTCCAGGCTTCAAACCCCAGCACCACATACATAATTAAGTGTCTGAGAAACAAAGGCCAGATGAAAAAGTAAAATTGATTCTTTCTCACTCTCTCCCACTCTCTCACTCTCTCTCAAAAAAAAAATATTTTTTTGAATCTTTTAATAAATAGCATACTTATAAAACAGCATACAAAATCCACCTTTTGGTTTTAAAATCTATTGTTTTTTACTAGTGTTCCATATATTTTGTAATTGAAATATTATTATCAGAACATTTCAACTGTTTGCTGCATGTATGATTAATTCCTAATTTTGAAGAGGAATTGTCATTTTCACACAAGAATAGCTAACAATGGAAGTGTGGTAAAGAGTAGTGTTTTAAGTGATTAAAATAAAATGAAAATAAACAAACTATTTTAGGAAGATTAAGTGCTGTACTGAACATCACTATGTAGCTCCCCATTCATAACAATACCTGATTTGTAATAATTTAAACAGCATATGGATATTTAGCCAATTTGAGTTTAACAGTATGCTACGTTAGTGTATCTTCAATACACTTTGTGTACTGTGACCCAGCTGCATAAACATTATGAAATCTTTGCTAAAATAATATAGCGGTCAATTAAGCAAAGACAGCTTTGAAAAATTACAAAGTATCTCAGGTACAATAGAAATGAGGAGCAAGTGAATTGATGAAAGGAAGCAATGCATCACATATTTATATTTGGACATAGGAACAATGACTTAAAGACTTAAAGAATTACAGATACTTGAAAATGTTAATGTATAGGTAGATTACTTTCATGGTGTTCTGGAAATTAGATCAAACTGACAAAACTGAAAACAAAGAGAGTTCATCTTTATCAAGTTAGGAAGTTAATGCTAGAATCAGGAGGTAAGTAATAAAAGAGTCCTGAATTAATTTATCTATGAGCAATTTGTATAGAGGAAAATAAAATACCTTGAGAAGGCAGGATAGAAGAGAATAACCAAAGCTAAAACTCATTTCCTCACATTCTTCAGACTCCAGTAAAATAAAAATAAAATGAAAAATCCAAGAATTTGGGGGCTATTAATAAATGGAATTTCAAACAAATTTCTCCAAGACATAGAAAAGAAGATCTTTTTTTAAAAAAAATCTATAATATAAATGAAAGAAAACCAGAGAAAGCACTAAGCAAGCTATAAAGAGTGCATGCATTTCATAATGATTAATAAGAAAATGATGAAATTTAAAATAAACAAATTCTATCCAGAAAGATAACATGCAAAAACAAGAGAATACCTACCCCAGGTTAAGGTTACAAAAATGATTTCGATGATATTTATCATTATAAAGAGAATAAGTGGATGATACTTAAAGATACAGTCAGATTTTTAAAAACCAATTTGTATAAGTTTAAGATAACATGATTTATATGATGATGATATCTTCATTCTGTCTTTTCATCCCACATAATATTCCCCAAATTGTACATGGCTTACTTAACATTTGCATTTCAAACCATGCTCAAGAGAAAGTTAACTCTATTCTTCAATAAAATAATGCCATATTTCTGTTTCAGAATCACAATTTGTGCTTTCCAAGGAGTACAATTGAAGGGAACTTTCAATTAAGAAGTGATTTAATAAGTATGTTATTTCTCATTTTGGTAGAAATATATAGAGTTCCATTCCATATTTTACTTATAATTAAATTAAATGGTTTTATTGTTTCTTTTTCTCAAATTTCAAAAATTGCTCTTGCTGAGAATATCTTGCCTTTGCTTAGGAAGGCAGACTCAGATAGCAACGCTGTCCAGTGCAATACATAGGCAAAGCTCTGCAGACTCCCTTCTAGGATAACTAATATCCCTGAGGTATGGATTCTAACTCCACCTCCATGAACATATGTAGGACCTAAAATGGAAATCTCCAAAATATTTATTAGATACTTCATTTTGGAACTTTTAAGCTTCTTATGTAAAATCATTAAAAATGTGTTCTGTTAACTCATTCGTAAGTTTCTGAAATTCTTATATTTTTATAAATAAAAATATATTTTATTTTTCTCTTTCTATCATCTCATATAACATAATAGAGATGTTATATTCTCATATATTATTTGTTATATCTAAGAGAAAGTATTTTGGTTAGCATAAACCTTACAGAAGTTTGAATTAAGTTAACATTAAAATGGAACGATACTCCTCTTTCAGAACCATCAGATCACTCTAGACTAAGGATAATGCACTACTTCATAAAATATTTCTAATCTTAAAACATTAAAGAAGCCAGAATAATTCAAAATGTCTCTATATTTATAATAGTATTACTTGGAATTAGTTTACTATTTTGATAATAATGCTGTTGCTATGGTAAAGCACTCCCAATATGAAATAAATATCAATGTGAGATTTTGTGAATGTTTATATTAAAATATTTGATAATTTGAATTGACATGATATTGTAAATATATACAGTACTATAATTTAATGCATATAGTCAATATATAATGATCAAATCAGGATTATTATCATTTCCATTTCCTCAAATATCTATAAATTCTAAGAAATAAGAAATCATAACATCTTCTTTTCTAGTTATTTTCAGATATTCAATAAATTGTAGTAGACTATATTTCTCTTTAGCACTAAAGAATCCTAGAGTTAATTCCTCTTGTTTGACAATATTTGGGTTTTCATTCTCTAATCTTTCTATAGTCCCTCACCCATGTGCCCTTTATAACCTTTAATTACCACCATTCTACCCTTGTGTTCTCTGAGATCAACTTTTTTAGATTCCACAAATGATTGAAAAGAAGTGGTATTTATCTTTATGTGCTTGGATGACATCACTTAGTATAATATTCTCCAGATAAGAATTGCTGAATAATATTCAATGGTTTCTATATTCCACAGTGTGTACTATCTATTGACAGAAATTTTTATTGAGGGGCTAGAGTGAGGCTCAGTGATATAGCCCTTTTCTGGCAAACATGAGGGCCCAGGTTCTAACCCTAGCAACACATAAACAACTAAACGTAAGAAAACCAATAAGCAACTGAAAAATTAAGCAAAATTGATTCTAACACTCTTTCTCTTTAAAACAAGAAGGAAATCTTTACTGATTCCATATTCTGGTTTTTCTGACTAGTGCTTCAATTAATGTGGGAATGCCTGTATGTCTTTGATATAGTGATATTATTTCCTCTAGATATATACCCAGTGATGGAATTGCTATATTATAGGGTAGTTCTATTTTGAGTATTTTGAGGAATCTCCATGTATCTTTCATAATGACCATATTAATTTACATTCTCACCAACAGTATATGAGCACTCTTTTCTGCATTCTTACCAGCGTTTATTATATTCTATATTTCTGATAGTAACTTTTCTAAGTAGAATGAGATAGTGTCTCATTGTGATTTTTATTTACATTTTGCCAATGATTGGTGATTTTGAGAGGTTTTAATATACTCATTGTCCATTTGTATGTGTGCTCTTTTGCTGTTTGTTTTTTTATTGGTTTGTACCAGGGATTGAACCCAGGGGAGCTTAACTAATGAGCCACATCCTGTCACATCTCTAGTCCTTTTTTGTTTGGTTAGTTGGTTTTGTTTTTTTCATTTTGAGACAGGGTCTCAGTTATCTTGGACCTCCCTAAGTTGCTGAGGCTCCCTTTGAACTTTAAATCCTCTGGTTTTAGCCTCCTAAGTCACTTGGATTAGATGTGTGCACTATAGTGCCCAGATCTATGAATACTATTGAGAAATGTTTATGTAGATCATTTGACCATTTTATGCTTGAATTATTTGTGCTGGTGAGTTATTTGAATTGCTTATAAATTCTGGATAGTAACTGCTTCTTAGACGGATAATTTGCAATTACAAATACATTCCCCCACTTCATAGGTTATCTCTTCACATTGTAGATTGTTTCCTTTGCTATGAAAACTTGTTTGATGAAATCCCATTTTTGTATTTTTATTGTTTTTGCTTGTACTTTTGAAGTTTTAATCCAAAAAACTTTTGCCTATGACTTGAATATTACCTAATATTATAATTTTATTCATTTTTTTATCTACAGTCATTATAAAGTATGGTTTTGAAAGAATACAAATAAAATGAAATCTGAATAAGTAAATTTAAATAAAATATTGTTGACTTCCTTGCTAAAATAAGATAAATGAGTATATATTTTAAACTAAATCCTCAAAGAATGAGCTGAGACTGAATTGATTCCTTGATTTAAAAAGACTGATTTTGTATGGAGAATCCTTAAGAAATTAGGGATGACTCCACCATACGACCCTGCTATTCCACTCCTGGGTTTCTTTCCAGGGGACTTAGAATCAGCACATTACAGTGACACAGCAATATCGATGTTCATTGCAGCACAATTTACCATTGCTAGGCTATGGAAACAACCCCGGTGTCCCTCACAGGAAGAATGGATCCAAAAACTGTGGTACATTTATACCATGGAATATTACACAGCAATTAGAAACAATGACCTTGCAGCCTT
>PVKS010037792.1:0-18376 GCA_004027875.1 Aplodontia rufa
TACAATTTGAGGTTATTATTAGCTTAGCCATCTAACATACTGCTTCTCAATGTATTCTAGCTTCCACAGATGAGAGAAACCATTCAGCCATTGAGTCTCTGAGATTGGGATACTTCACTTAACATAATTTTTTCCATCTCCATCCATTTGGCTGCAAAAGCCATAATATCATCTTCTCTAATGGCTGAGTAGTATTCCATTGTATATATGTACCAATATAACTTTAAGAGTCAAAACAAGGGGGCTGGAGCAGTGGCTCAGCAGTTATGATGTTTGCCCGGCATGCATGAGTACACTAGTTCAAACACCAGCACCTTCATACACAACTAAGTGTCAGAGCAATGAGGACCATGTGGAAAACTCAATAAAAATTGATTCTCCCTATCTCTTTCTCTCTCACTGTCCTTCTCTCTTAAAAAAAAAAATAATAAAAGAGTCAAAACTAACAAGGTTGAGAGCTGAGAATTGAATAAAGTAGAATCATGGCTCAGTTCTTTTTGAGTTTAAAGGACTTGACCCTGTGCAGTTAGCCTATGATCTATTTCTTTGGAATCTGCGTTAGTCAGCTTTTCATTTCTGTGATCAAAATTCCTCACATGAACAACTTAAAAGAGGAAAGATTTATTTTGTCTCACAGTTTCAGAAGTTGCAGTCCACATTCAGCCAGCTTCATTGGTATGGGCTGGAGCTGAGTCCAAACATCATGGAGGAAGGACATGGCAGCGGAAAGCTGTGAGCTCATGGCAGCCAGGAAGCAGGAGTTGTGGGGGCAAGAAGGACCTTCCTGAGCACAACCCCAGTGACCTACTTCCTTCAACCAGGTCCCATCTTCTATAGTTTCCACCACCTCCCAGTAGTCCATTCAGCTGTCAATGGATTAATCCACTAATGAGGTCAGAGCCCCACCTCTGAGCAATGCTGTATGGGGGCCCAAGACTTCAAGACATGAATCTTTGGGGGATATTTCATATTCAAAATATAACAGGATCTAATCACCCATTTTGAATGGCAAGTTTTATGTCTGTACACTGCTCATGCCAGTTTCAGTCCTAACTTGCAGGGATACTCCCTTGGTCCAAAATCCCTGGATTAGATTAGCTGCTAGATCAAGATCAGGTGCCACATATTTCTCCTTCTGCTTTATTCCCTCTGGTGTTAGTCATAAGCTAGATATCCAGTGAGAAACTGAACCATCCAAAGTGTTTTCCCCAAAATTTTCAACAATAATATGACTCCATTTCAAATTATTGAAGTAAACAGAATACTCAGGAAACATCATTGAGGACATCAAGTAGTCCATTCATGAATCCTATCCAGTCATGTGTCTTCCTGCAAAGTCAGAGCAACTCCTCACTACAGGTCAAAGGCATAGCCAAACTCAAAAAGAGAAGTATGGGCTGGAGTGGTGGCTCAGCAGTTACGGTGCTTACCTGGCATGCACCAGGACCCAAGTTCAAATCCCAGCACCACATACACAACTAAGTGTTAGAGCAACAAAAAACAAATGAAAAACTAAATAAAGTTGTTTCTCTCACTCTCTCTCTCTCTCTCTCTTCTCCTCTGTCTCACTGTCCCTCTCTCTTTAAAAAAAAAGTGAGAGAGAGTGGAGAGAGAGATAAATAGAGACAGGCACTGTATGCAAAAACCTCTGGGTTAAGATGTTCTGGGTTGACAAGAGTTACTACCCAGTCTCAAACAGCAAAGGAAGGAAGCATATAGCCATCTCCATTGTTGGGCTCTACATGGGACATCCCTGTCTTTTCCTTCCTACAAACTATTCTCCCATGCTCCTCCTTCTCTCCTCCTCCTCTCTCTCTCTCCCTTCCTTCTTCTCTCTCACAGTTAACTGCTTCCCATTCTAGTGTTAAGTAGAAGGACTTCTAGATTATTAGAAGTCTTTTATGCAAGTTGTCCTCAGAGTGCAGCTGTTATTCTCTGTGTTTCTCTATATTTCTCTGTTTCTTTGTGTTTCCTCCCTCGATTAACTTTCCCAGGAATGGCAGTGCATTCCCTCATTTCTTGTCCTTAATTCTCACAGTTTCCCCCTTAGGTCAAACTCTATCATCTCTTCACTACACTTAAGCACCAGTTACCTCACAGGGCTCCCAGCTACCCACTCTTTCCCACATCGTCACACAAACTGAATTCCTATCTTATTATGTTAGTTTCTTGCTCCAAAGTCTTTAGTGGGGTCATTCATTGTGATAAGACTCAGTTTTCCATTAAGAAGCACAAAGCCTTTCACAGTCTGTCCCAGAAAACATGCCTCATCTGTAGCCACTCTCCCTCCCCAGCATGCTCCTTTAAGCCTCAGAACGTACCAATTTATCTCAGCCCTTTATCCAGGTTATTCATGGTATTACTTTCTTTCTGGAATGTACTTCTCCTCAATCCCATGATGAATTCTTATCCATCCATCAGGATTCAGGTTGAATGGCACCTATTCCTGGATTCATTCATTCACTCACCCATTCATTCTCTGAATCCCAGCCAGCCATGTGTTGGGCACTGCACTAGGCCCTGGTGATACAGTTGTCAGAGAACTAGCACACAGAGCTCAGCATTCAGTGTGAGATCCAAATATCAAACAC
The DNA here is from genome assembly GCA_004027875.1 of Aplodontia rufa. NCBI lineage: Eukaryota > Metazoa > Chordata > Mammalia > Rodentia > Aplodontiidae > Aplodontia > Aplodontia rufa. The sequence continues at coordinate 2,592 of PVKS010037792.1, forward strand.
TACTCAAGACTGAAAGTATCACAAGTCTGAAAAGGGAAAGAGGGGCATTAAATAAATGAAACATCATTTGCAATGGCCCTATGCTGGGAAGGCGCAAGTAGGAGAGAGCAAGAAAAAAAAATCAGGGTGGAGAAGAGAAAGCTGCAGTGAGAGGTTGCTGAGTGAAGCTAGCAGAGGCCACACCAAAAGAGGCCCTGATAATCGGAGAAAGGAATTTTTACATATTTTTAGAACAGTGGGAAGATTCTGCAGAGTTTTCGGTGGAAGGGTGACAAGGTCAGTTTTGTACTTGTGAATTTTGTGAATTGTCACAAAAGAGGGAATAAAGTCTATTTCCTTTACTGCACACCAATGGACAGTATGAAAATGAGGCCAAACCTATTCTGCATGGTACAGAAGCCCATCTTGGAATACTGTATTTTCCGTGTATAATCTACAAGTGAGATAAACCATATCCAGTAAGGATGAAGTCATCACTGTGTGCCATCTGGTCCTGACCAACAGATCTTCATGTGAAAAGCCTTGTATCGTACATGTCTCACCAGAGATCCAGAATGATTTGAGCTGGCATTAGAGAAAGACTGTCATCTTGCTTTCAGATTTTCTAGAACAGGAAGAAGAAATGTCTAAGTCTTGACTTTGAGGTAAAAGGGCTCAGATGTGAGAAAGAAGAAACTGGTACACAGTTTTAAAGCAAGGGGTGCCGGTCTCCACCTCACAATATCCCTGATTCTGCTGCCCTTCCCAGAGGGTTTGAACATGTGAGGAGAGACATGGAAATCCAGCTAACATGAAAAGATGTTTTAGAAATGAGCAGCAAGGATTTTTTTTACTTTTTTTCAATTCTGGCCCTATTAGGGACTTGAAGAAGGAATACCAGAGAATTCTCTTGTGATGTTGGCAAAGTCTGAAAGAAGAGGAAAGAGGAAAAGGAAGAGGAGAAAAAGACTGCTAATATACTTTTCAGATAGAGCTGGAGAGTAGCAGTCTTTGCGAACACATCCAGTCCCATGAGACTTGAAGAAAACAAGAGAGTATAGGCGATATGTACACAAAGACATGACGGATGGCCTTGGCTGCTGTCATCAGCCAGGGCACAGGCAGGCATAGAGACCCGCAAGCATCTCATGGGCCCAATGCAAGGACAAGTCAAGGAGAAATCAGAAGAGCCTGCATGGGGAGAAATCCCCAAGAGAGGGAGTGTAGACACCTGTAGTGTGAGAAGAAGGATAGTTTCCTCACTGGGTGATTCTTCCAGGAGTCCACAGGGCAGAATAGACTACAAGAAGATCAGCAGAAGAGAAAGCAGATGTGACTTCTTTTTTCCTTCAGCATCAAGAGAGCAATTTCCCCTCTCCTCAGCAAAATTACAAAGTTGGATCAGAAGAAAGGGAAAGGAAATAATTTGGGGAAAACAATCAACAGGTGAATGCTGAACTCATTAAATTGAACTGAACTATGTCCATCTCGTATATCTTGACCAAAAATTTAGTTCATAGGACAGGTTGAATATGTAAACAGGCTGAATACTCAGTGGCAAAATTTAAAGTCACTCTAGAAATAAAATGACTATTTGGAACAAAAATGTATGACCATACAGCTGATACCTGTTACAGGTATATGTCACACCCTACAGGACAGCAGAGGCATTTCCTACCATACAGTTTACCACATGACTAATTTAGAGGTGAGTAATGAGATGGAGGCATAATAAAAAGGAGTGTTGAAAAGGATCATTTGATAGAGAGTAGAAATTATTGGATCTGGCTTGACATAAAGAGTCCAAAGGCATGAGATTTAGATAGGTAACCCAAGACCTTGAAGCCTGTTAAAAACCAATACCCCTTATGCAACAGCAGCCCAAGTAGGGGGTGGGGTAAATTTTTTGTTCAAAAATCTGAGAGAAAATATAGTTGATGCATGGAAATAAGATATCTTCCTCTTAACTGATCCACTTCAATTGCTGACAGAAGTGTCCCTTGAGAGAATGACACCAGCGTAATCTGGCTATAACCAAAGCAGACAACTTTGCTTTTGAATCCCTTGGTATCACCTGGAATTACTTTCTTTCCACATTTTACAGACAATAACATGGACTTTAGCCATATTTAAACTATTCTTTTCAGAACCCAGAAAAGATGCAATCCCCCCACTCCCTCCTGAGCTAAAGAAACCAAAATCAAAATAAATAAACCAAATATAATAAACCAAAATCAAAATTGTTTTACTAAAATCTGTGAAAGTTGGGCTGTGGTTAGTTATTGTACTGCCAAAAATTCAGCATCTATCCTCTCCCACCTTTTTACCTCCTCTTGCTCTTGCTTTTGTCCTCTGGAAGTCATCTGGGATCCACACTTCAGCACAAATGTGGGGTAAAAGAGAAGGGTTTTGTGTTGAGGCATGGAAAAGAGGGAGGAGGTTGTCCAACTGTGGTCAGAATAAAAGCATTCATAAAGGCAAGCATCATCTGCAAGTCCAAGTGCTATTTCTCTGGAATGGCTCCTGGGGACAGCACAGACGCCATAAGCAATAAACAATAAGGAAGCAGAGACCAGCCGGGAAGCAGGTGGAACAGGTGCAGAGAGATGGGCACCTTCCATGTCAAGGTGAAATCGGTCACTTGGATGTTCTTTAAAGAAAGCTAACATGCTGCCTGAAAGAGCCCATGCAGCTTTCCAAGTGAGAAATACTCCTGGATTGTTATTATTTATCTAGAGCCCCAGGTGTACACTGAGCTCTATAATAGGTAGCATGTGCCAAAACAAAGAGCAGAGCCCTTGCCCTGAAGAGTTTGCTGTCTAAAGGCACATTTGGGTACCGTTATACTCCATGAATCGGCAAAGCAGAAAATAAACACTGCACAGACAGACACGGAGGAATAGATCTTCGCTGAATGTGTCAGAGCTTTTGGGAACAGGAGGGCTTTTAGAAGAGTTGTGGTTTTCGTTTCATATTGTATTGGATTTATAAAAAGAAAAGGATAAAAGAAGAATTTGCTGTTCATAAGGATTTAAAGAGATATTGACAGGCTAGAGCAATAGGTTAAATGTACCAAGATGACTTTAAGTAAAATCTACAATATAAAGATCAACATTTGGGTACAAAATAAAAAGACAGTTTAGGAGCCAATTACAAGTTAATAACATCAACAGAGCACTGTGGTTGAACTCCCTAAACAGTAAGTTGATCTCAGGATGAATCAATAAACAAAAGTGTCTAGAATGAAGAAGGCAGTGATTTGGTTCAGGGCAGCCCCTGAGCAGGGTCTGACGCTGATGAAACATCCCAGATCAGGTTGCTGACACAGTGGTGATGATACCAGACTGGCCTTATGAATCAGCTTTCTACCTGCCAGTGGTGTGACCTTGGGAAAGTTGGTTTACTCATTCATAGAAAGAAAGAGAGAGAGAGAGGAAGCAAGCAAGATAAAAGAATAGTATCCCATTTATGGAAAAATCATCATAGTCTTAGCATAGTGTCTGGCATATAGTGAGCTATTATGTAGCTGAGTCTCTGAACCCTCCCAGCCATACCTCCCCCACCCCATACCACTACTACTAACAGCTTGCTCCTATAACCTGGTCTCTCTCAGGCCTGTCCCGGAGCTTCAATTCTGATACCCTGCCTCAGTGCCTTCAGGCTGGGAGCATACCTAGAGTGGTAGCATGACAGTCAGTATCATGACCCCTCAGGATTCTTTGTTGTTAAGTTTTAGGTTGGTAAAAATTTTCCCATTCTTCTACAGAATGAGTAGAACCAAGGCTTATGTTTCACATTTTGCATCATTGATTCCAAATGCTATCATGATTCATGATTAATTAGCTTCTAATCTTTTTGAAAATATCTCTTCCTCTGTAACTGAGACACTGGGGTGTAAATGGAAAGCTTATGATGTGGGAGACCTTATATCCTACACTCTCACCTTTGCATTAATGAGTGTCCAGCCTTGCTCTCACAGCTCTTTCCCTGCAGTGCCCAAGCTACTGCCATTTGTTGGCAGGATCTCCTGGATGGTGTCTGTCCCTGTGTTCCAACCACCTGTTGGCACGTTTCCCTCCTCTGTTGGTGTATTAGCCAGGGTTCTTCAGAGAAACCCACCAATAGGAGAGAGGGAGATGGGTTAGAGGATAGATGATAGATAGATAGATAGATAGATAGATAGATAGATAGAAAGATAGATAGATAGATGATAGATGATAAATAGATAGATGATAGATGAATTATACAACTATGAAGGCTGAGAAGTTCCACCATCTGACTTCTGCAGGCTGGAGAACCAGGAAAGCTAGCAGTATAGTTCAGTCTAAGTCCAAAGGCCTGAGAACCAAGGAAAATGACATTATAAGTCCCAGTCTGAATCCAAAGACCCAAGAACCAGGGGCAATGATGCCTAAAGTCAAGAGAAGATGGATGTCCCAGCTCAGCAGAGAAAGAATTCATGAGCCTTCCTTCCTTTTTGTTCTATTTGCCCCACCCACAAAAGATTAAACAATGCCTACCCATATGAGGAAGGAGACCTTAACTTGATCAACTGGTTCAAATACTAATCCCATCAAAAACACCCTCACAGTCACACTGAGAAATAATATAACATCAGCTATCTGGGCATCCCTTAATCAATCAAGTTGACACATAAAATTGACCATCGCAGTGGTAATATCTCTTTTGGTCTATTTTCTACCTGGTCTGGAGCCTGCAATACCCCGCCCTTCTTTAGATTTAGTTCTTCCCTGTAAGCTGAGCCTGCAATGAGGTCAATTCTGCCAAACCTGCATAGATAGTCTGCTCCACCTATTCCCAACTTCCCCAACTCAGCCCATCAATGTCCCAAAGCACCAGCCTCCCTCAGCAGACACTTATCTGAATTAGAATATGCCCCAGTAAGACACACCACTCTCCTTTCAAATCCTGGATTACACCATTCTCCCAATATGCTGTTACTGTTTGTTGGCTGCCACAAAGACTCTATCATCAAAAACAAATTTCAATTCCATTTGCTCATTGGATGCCACATGTTGATTCCTGCTGTTAAAGATCATTTGTGTTGGCTAAGGAGTAACTGTAATAACATTCTCTGATTTATTGTTTTTTCCAGTACTATACCATTGCAGCCTGCTCCAAGTCCTAGCACCATTACATAGTGATGCAATCTACATGCCATCATCTTCTTTTTCCATTACTGGGTGACTTTTTTCTTGGCCTTTTCTGCAAATCAGTCCCTAAAAATACACCATCTGGAGAAATGATGTGAAGCATTACTTTAAATTAAAAAAAAAAATCAAAGAAAGAGACTTTTTGTCACCCCGAATTAGACCCAATTTTCCCACTCTGTCACCACCCTCCCAGGAGCTGGCATACCCTTCAGAATCTGTCCATGTTCCTTCTAACTATGACAGAGAGGGGTGAGGAAAGGGAGAGAGGGAGAGATAGGGAGGGGGAGAGAGAAAAAGAAAGAGAGTGCGCACCATCCAATGCATTAGATAGATTTGGCTAGATTGATGCCATTGCTCATTAAGAAAACAGGCAATCTGCTTCTCGTTCTCATTGGAGAAAATAAATCTGCACAGAGCCCAGCCAAATAATGTGTAGCAAATGATCAATGTTATCTGAGGGAGAAGATGATTGATCCTTTATTTCTTACACCCTCTCATGCATAATGCATAAAATCTAGGATGTCCTCAGCTTGCCTCAGGACCTAGCAATGATGTACCACATTACCATGCAGAACACTCATTCTGAATTTCTAGTGACAGTCAGTCTCCATATCCCTGAGCAAGTGGGAGCCAGGAATGCTTCAGAATTCAAGAGTCCCTGATAGCAGAATGATGGATTCTTGAATCCCTTCCAGGCCTTTTTACAAGCACATTCATGACTCATGGAAAGTCTCAAAGAGATTTCAGATTTCAATATCCCCTAATGCAAAACAAAACTGGCAATATTGCCTTCTTGCAGAATATCAGTTAGAAGATTAGAAAAATGGGAGTCTTTCGAGGAACCAAAAATGAGGGCTATGACTAGAGGAAAAAGAACTGTGTTTACTTTTCATTACAAAGATTAAGTTGCAGAGAGCTAAGATAATTATTTGTGATTTTAAAGATGGTTGGCTTCTCAAATGTTGTATTTTAAGTTGAGACTATTTTGTTTCTAATTCTCCATACTCATTAAATGCTAGTGATGATGGTGGTGATAACAATAAGAGCAGCCAACCATATTAAACACATATTTGCTAGGATTTGAGTTAAGAACTGAATATGTTATCTCATGCAATATAAACTGAGGTTTAGGAAGCTTCATTCATTTGACCAAAGTTCATGGCTATAATAAATAAATCCAGGACCAACACAACTAGCCCCTATGCATGACTAGTACTAGTCTAGAGTTGAGGTCAAAATGAAGGACACAGAATGCAAAGTGGATGTGGCCATCCTCAACAACCACAGCAGGCTGGTAGATTTTGTAAACTAACAAAAGGTTGAAGAGAACTAATGAGTTCAGCCCTTACTTTGAACCAGTCACCTTACTAGATTCTTCACATAAATTTTAATAATGATGATTAAATGATGATGATTAAAATTACAACCAATTGATAAAGTAGGTAATATCAGCCTATGCTGGTCACAAGCCATTACTTCTCAGTTTCAGATTCCGCTTCTCTGCTCTGCTCAGGTGATTGGATCCTGCAGACCACAGTTCTACTTTGCCTTTGGCTCCCTGTTAGGGAGCCAAATAGGGGGCAGAGAGAAAGACTATAGGCTGGAGGAGGATTTGATCCTTGTTTTACTTCCTGTTCTGGTCAGCATCATCTCAGCAACACTTCTCAACCCTGACAGCAAAAGTTCATTCCAGCTTGCAAAAGCAAGTGTTCATTCCAGTTGCGACAGTGATGCAAACATAACAATTTTTCTAACACTTGAAGAATCAACCTCATCGTGCTGCCCCTCAGCAACACCAGACCAGCCAGCAAGTACATCTTCCTCATAGGTCTGCTCCCAGCTCTACAGGGCTGCTACTCTTCTTAGTTTTAATCTTTGCAACTTCTTCTTTTTGTTTCCCCAGATGAATGGGTGGTGGCTCCTTCCTGCATTATCACCTTCATGATTTCTAGGTGTTTGTTTTCTGTTGTTTCATTTCTCCCATAGCTGCTTAACAATTCCTAACATTAAATTCTCTCTGCTAATATAACTGGTATGCTTAATGTCTCCTGACTGGAACCTAAGTGATATAACACCTCACATTCACTGCATAGTAAAATAGAGGAGCTGAGGTGGAATACCCCGTGAGAGCTGTCTGGTTCTTAGTTGCATGCTCTGTCCAACAACCCATGACTCTCCAAATAAGGCAATAGCATCTACTTTGCCTATGATGAATAAAAAGACACACACAGAAACACACAATATCATGCAAACAAAAGACTAACAATAATCTGTACACTATATAAAATGATGCAATTCCATGCACTGACTGACATTCCATGACATTTCTTATCAATATTTATATTCATGATAATCATGGCTATCATGTATGTATGATACTCTAAATGGGTTTCATTGCAGCAAAATGTCTTGTTCGATGGTTTAGCCTACTTCTCTATTTAATGCAATGTAAATCTCTTTCAATGTTCAAGAATATGTCATGGTAACCCTCTACCTGGGAAGGTTTCAATTCTCCTAAGAAACTGAGAATAATATAAGAAATGACATGTAATTCTATCCATGAACATACTCATAATAAAAATTAGAAAACATCAAAGAGATTGTGTTAGTAAACTTTCTGTTGCTAAAACAAAATTCCTGAGATAGTCAACTTGTAAAAAGAAAAGGTTAATTTTGTCTCACAGCATTAGAGGTCCCATTCTCTGACCTGTGACAAGGCAGCACATTATTGCAGGAGTATATGACAGAGCAAAGTCACTACCTCATGGACAGGAAGCAAAAGAGAGCATGGAGGGAGCCAGGAACCCACCATTCCCTTAAAAAAGTCATACCCGCAATAACCTACAGACATTGACTAGATCCCAACTCTTTAATGTTCCACTACCTCCCAATAGTACCATCCTGAGGATCAAGCCTTGAACACATGGATTTACAGACATCCTGGAAGATTTGTTATTTGTAAGTATCTAGCAGACTAGATTCTCAGATACACAGTGACCAAGAAAGAATAGGACCAAAGACATATTATGTGTGCTGACCTGGACAGATGTCTCAGACCCACAAGTCCTACCACCCAATAGGGTGATTGTAAATTACACTACACCTTCACTGTGAGACTAAGATGATTAACGAATCCAAAGACTAAGAAACTTGGGGGTCCAGAATCCATACTGACCAGAAGTAAAGAAGGGAGAATCTGCTTCCAGAAAAGAACATGAAGTCCTCCCCAGAAATTCCAGAATATCCTATGTAATAAGGTAAATCAAGTTTACTTCAAAAAAATGCATCTAGAAATGTTTATAAGACTCATATTGTTTAAAGGCATGCATATTGAAAGTTAAAGTTTTTATGTCACCTGAAATAAACACACACACACACACACAAAACAATTCACATTTCTTTCTCCTTCCTCAGAAAGTTTTGCTGATTTCCAATCACTGGTGCACGTTATTAGCATTTCTTGCTTCTCACTACATATTAAAGTTTAAATACAATAGGAGATACTATCTTTTCTTCTTATTTGTAAATTCACCCAGAGACTATCCTGCACTGAGCCCATCTGAAACATGACAAATGCACTCATATTTCTAGGAAATCCTAACATAATCAATGAGACCAAATAAGTAATTTGACCAATGTGGTTACCTAAACCACAGTGAAAGGTAGAGTGGTGGACTGTAGAGAAAAATAGTCACTTTCCTCCCTTGTAATGCTTCATTCTAAATAAGAGCCCTTGGTAGGACCTATCCCAATGTCACACATCCTATGGATGCCTAATAAATACTGGTTGCCTCTGATAACACTGATAGAACACAAAGGCATTATAATGAATAGTGGGTGATAAAAACATTGACAGGTGATGGCTCAGGAGTAGTGTGTCTTTATACAGAAGTTTAGAACAATAAAACCTGTTATTATGGTATGGATGGATAACATTAGATGTGAAAACTATAAGTGCCTTGTCTTATGTCACCCCAGCAAAATGGACCCGGACCAAGAGCACATGATTACTTTTAGTTGCATTAAAAAGTCCCTGCTCGGGGCTGGAGTGGTGGCTCAGCGGTTTCGGCGCTTGCCTGGCAAGCACGAGGACCCGGGTTCAAACCCCAGCACCACGTACACAACTGAGTGTTGGAGCAACTAAGGCCATGTGAAAAACTAAATAAAGTTGTTTCTCTCTTTCTCTGTCTCTCTCACTGTCCCTCTCTCTTTAAAAAAAAAAAAAAAAAGTCCCTGCTCATTGGAGGCTGTGATCAAGCATCCGCACCCTCTGATTCAGAGAGAAGGTCAGGAAACAACCACCACTAGCACTGAATGAAGTATAAGTCAGCATTTGAGGGGCTGCAATATTTAGTGACCCTGAGACCTGGACTGTGAATGTCAGACTTAGGAACTTAACAAGCCCAATAGCCAAGGGTGAGAACATAGATGAAAGTTATTTTATAACCTAATCATCTGTATTTGAGAGCAAGTATAACAAAGAGATAACAGAAAAGGGCACGTCAGCACTAAAATGTCTTATTTGAGCAGCAGCCACCCTACTAACACCTCTGCACCTGCCCCGGGAGCCTGTGTCAGCCTCCATCCTCCTACTAGGAAGTATTGGAATGTGAATGTCTACCTTAGAGTGTATCATTATAATTGCCCTTTAATTGCTCTAATTAAGTCATTAGCAAGTCACGAATGGCATGTCCTAAATGTATTTCTAGTGTAAACTCGCAGTTTTTGTGGAACTGCTTTATTCCAAGTCCTGCACTAAGAGCTTCACCTGATTTGCTTCACGTGTCACATCAACTCTGTGAGCCAAGTATTACTTTCTTTATGTAGAAAGAAATCAATGCATGAGTTATTCAAAAGAGAGCTGGAAAATTTGCCTATGATCATATATTTTGTAAGTGAGGGGATTGGATCCAAGCCTAGGCAGTCTTAACCACTAAACTCTTGTTCATAATTTGTATGAAAATGTGGTAGAGTGCAATGGCTAAACAGATTAAAGATTATACCTTCTAGCTACATATTCTGTTAGTGTTTGAAAGGGCATGCATGGTACTAGTAAAGAGCAGATGGATTCAAAGTACAGCAAATTCAGTAATAGACCCAGTACATAGAATTTATAATCTGATAAAGCATCTCAAAACTACAATGAAACAATAAAAATCAATAAGTGAGAATGGAGAGCCCTTAAGAAGCTCCTAACTCATGCTTTGTACCATGAAACACTCCACTTAACGATTCAAATAGGAATAAGTAAATGATGAAAGTAGTAGAAGAAAATATAAATAAAATTGATGTAATCACAGCCTTGGAATTATACCAAATATAGAACTCATGAAAGGAAGAAATGAATAGATTTGGTTATATATCACTTTTAAAGTTTCTATATGTCCCAAAACATTAGTAAAATTTTAAACAATTGAAAAATGGGGGAAATGGAAATTCATGACAAAATAATTAATAAGCTTAATTCATAAAGAACTTAAAAATTAATAAGGAAAATATATGCACTCCAAAGAGAAAAATAAGAAAAAGTCATAAAGAAAAAAGTAACAGAGAAAGAATACAAGTGGTACACAAATATATAAAAGTCATTCAATCTCATTATTAATAAAATAAATGCAAATCAGGATAATAAGTTTGTAATGTTTTAATCTAACAGACTAATATGTTTTTAAAATACACACATACACACACACACACATACACACTCAACCTAATGTTAGCAATGGCTTCAGAGAGCACCAGTATTTACATATGCTATTGATGGAAATATAAATTGATTTAATATCTTTAGGCAACAGTTTGGCTATAGGATCAATTTTTCCAGAAATACTATTTCCTAACAAAATTTGGAAAATATAAAAAAGTATTGCAAAGGTATTCATCATACAATTTATCATAATAACAAAATAGTGGAAACACACTATATGTCATTCTTCAGAGAAATGGCCAAATAACTAGTGATAAATCTATGCAACTGAGTATTATGTAGCTATTAAAAATGATTACATATGCTTCATGTAATGACATAAAATAACAACCATGATGTTTTGTCAAGTAAAAGTAGCAGATATTAAGCTGGTTTTTAATTAGCAGGTAATTAAGTGATTATTCCATTATTATTAAAAAATAAGCATATACTTAAGGGGGTAGTCTACATATGCATAAGAAATTGTAGAACACGTGCCAAAATTATAATGAAAAATTACCATTAAATGATGACATCATCATTCAGAAAAACTTTATATCTTCTTTATTGCTCAGGTTTTTAAAAGCTTTTCTATTGAGTATATTTCACTTTTATCATTAAAACAACAGATAAAAGTGATGGTACTTTAAGATAATGAGATTTTTCTCACCCCCTGAGATTCTTCTTCTCGGAGCTCTTTATAAAAAGAGTATAAACTAATGTGATTTATTAGTATAAACTTATTTATTGGTATAAACTTATTTATTAGTATTAGTAAACTTATTTATTAGTATAAACATTAGTTTATTAGTATAAACTAATTTGATTTGTTTGCTCACCAAAGTTTAATAAGTATTCATTCACTGGCAGGATCAAGCTTTGTACTTGGGTGACTGGGAAGTCTTTGCCATCTGCTAAATTCAGAATCGAATCAAGTCTCTGTGCATCAGATTACTGTAAGCAGAAGTTCTTCAATGCTGTCCTAAAAGATCATCTGAGTGAACTCTTGTTCTCTGCCCATGAAAATTCTATAATAAACAAAGTATTTGGTTCATCTTCATATATTTCCCATTTACTTCCACGCTGTTGATTGGTGGATGGATCAGCAGTGAGAATTGAGTTGTTGAAGAAAAGTCAAAAGATTGAATTCTCAGGACTATTCTTATGCTTCATAAATGTCTTAAATTTAGAAGACAAAGGAAAAGTTAAAATATTTTGTGCCACTTGAATCTGCCACCTGCCACCTTCCCTGTTTACACCCAAACACACATCATTATGGACCCACAGACATCATTATTCTGGCCTCTCAGAAGTCTCAGGCAGAGAAGTCAGGAGGCACCCTCTGGGGTACTACGCATGTCTTCCACTGGAGCAATTACAGCCTGTGTTCACCCAGGCTGGGAAGGCTGACTCACCTCTTAAATTCCTTATTAAACAACAGCTGCACCTCACCCTCTTACTATAGTGAGGTGAGAGAGAGATCCGCACACAGCCTGATAACAGCTGTTTTATCATTCCTCTCCAATCTAGGAGAACTCCAAGGAAAACTCCCAACTGTGAAGCAGGATGATTGGAAACACTCTGAGCTCCAGATTAAAAGCAAGAAAATTACATCAAACCTCAGAGAGATGTTTTTTCTATGCTTCACACAGAGGCCTCCCACTATTACTGACTCCTTGATTAAATTGTTAAAGTTTAATGAATTATTGTCATTTATCGTGTTCCTGTGAAAAACTGCAACTTAGGACTTTGTTTTTAACTAAAAGCTCCATGTACTGGTTGAGAATTTTTCCACTGATGCTGATTAAAAAAAAAGATCTGCATGGAAAGAACACACACATCCCCTAATCACTGCATTCCTTAGACACACCTCACTCAGACTCCAGACAAGTAATATTACAGTTCCTCTCACATCAGCAATTGTTACATCAAAAAGAGAAGATGGAGACATAAACAAATGAATTGCACATAGAAAACCAAACAGATAAGCAGAGACAGTTTTCATTTGCACATTTACATAGCTCAGGAATCTGTTGAAGGTGTATAAGAAATGAAATCTGAAACTTGTTTACCCTGGGTTTTTTTTTTTTCATTTGTTAGGAAATTTCTATTTTAAAAAGGTGCGGGATAAATAGGTGACTGAAGAAGAATACATGGTGAATTATTCATTCTAGTTGGGCCATTCCAGGTCACAAGACAGAAGACTTCTTGTAATCTTACACATAATAGAGATCTGGGATGACAGGAGCTCTGTTAAATCAACTCATACTGCATTCAATTCTTCAGAACGCCGTGCTATAAGGCTTTGAGGGACCCAAGAGAGAAACACAGGAGACGAATTGTCAGGTATCACGGAAAAAAAGGTCTGAATAGAAGCCTGTTTTTTTTTTTAAACAGTTTATCCAGAAGTCCAGACAAAAGGAAAATACATATTAAGATGACCATAATAATAGACTACACAGCATATTTTTGTGTACAGTAGAGAGGAAAGGAAAAATATACAGCCCATGATTGACTTTTTAGAAAATTTCAAATGATAATAAAAATATTTTCTGTGTGCAGAGAAAATTTTGAAAAATAAAAGTGCCCCCAGAAAAGAATTTTTCTCACAACTCAGAAATAGAAACAGTTATTAACAATGGGTATGACTCCTTTGGTCTATTTTATGTGCAAATATATATATCTAGTGGTGATGATAAATCTAATATATGTATAGTATTATACAATATACATAATTCTCCACAAAATTGAATATATATGTATATAAAAATCTCCCAAATTGGATTTGCATTACATATACTGTTTATAACCCATTTTTTCACTGAATATTCCTGAGTATTTTAATTACAATGTTATAATACTCTATATTCATCATCATCATCAAAAAATGTTTTTAAGCACCAATATGCATATTACAGGTTAAAATTTTAAGAGGTTAAAAATGTAAGTATGTTGAACTAATAAAAAAATTATGTAGGATCAAACAGTTTTCTGACATTGAAGGAATATATATATGTCCAATCTAAGTTTTGCAATATTCTGTGGGATATCATGGAATTGTCTGGTAGAAGAAAAGGAGCTACATAATCTCACTAAACTTCCATTTCCCCATCTTTAAAATGCAATACTAGTGCTGCAGACCTCTTGTCCTACATAATTCAGCAGAGGAATTAGTTTCATAAACAAAATATGAGTTACAAAGAAGAATCTCAAAATGATAGAAACACACTTTAAACCTTTTGCAGTAATGTAAAACAAGTAAGTTAACATTTGCCATGCTTCTGAAACGTGTGAAGCCTGTTTTGCTTTGTTTTGTTTTGTTTCTTTGGAAGAATATTATGGAGGCTGGGGGTGTAGCTCAACAGAGTCTGTACTTAGCATGTGTGACGTTCTGGGTTCAATCCCCAGCACCAAAGGAATAAAACAAAATAATCTTTTCATTGTATTTGCAGGGTCATCTTTCTTCCATTGTCTGCTCCTGTAATATATCTACACTTTCCAATTTTACTTTCTTTAAAGAGGAACAAAAACATACAAACACCTGTGAAACAGTGTAAATACATAATCCTTCCAGATTTTTTTCAGTTTCTCTCCCACACTAAAGAGCAACTTGTTTAATGACTTTTCTTATCAAAACGTTAAAATATTCAACTTAGTTTTCATGAAAGAAATTCCTCTTTTCCCCATCCATATGTCATCATTTTACACACTACCGTGGATTTATATAATTTCAAAAACAAAGACACCTGAAAAACAGGTTTGAGAACAAACTCAGATGACCCTCTGCGCATATCCCTCAACTGAGGGAAGCAGAAGAGCTCAGCATACCAGAGAAGAGACTAACCCACTGGCCTTCAGCATCCAGTGTGCTATGAATACTAATGGACACGCTTTAGAGAGTCGCAAAACTTAAGATACGAGAGCCAGGAGCTAAGTGCATGAGATTGGTATAAATATTAATTGTGGCAACACATGTGAAATGCTCAGCACACTGCTTGGTGTAGACTTAGCTCTTAATAAGTAATAGCTAAAAACAGAGAAGGGAAAAATAACAAAGCAAAAAACACCCTTTCTACTACTTCCTCACTAAACTTAGAATCTACTCCAGATTCAGCCAAATCCAAGCAGACAGATTCTAGCTATGGAGGACTTGCTGTCAGGCTGAAATCATATCTGCAAAGATGAGGATCAGGTGCTATCCTGATAGGGCAAACTGAAAGTACTATCCAGAAAGAGTAATGCAATGCAAGAGTCAGAAGAAAGAGGCTAACTTTATAGAAAGAAGAATTAGCAGAATGGACACTAACGATTAGCAAATGGAGTGTCAATGTTTGCAACTAAGAATAGTTTGACAAATTCAGTCAGAATCCTTGATGGCAAGAGCTGATTTCTTTTGCAGAAAAACAATATTAAGAAGAATGAGGATAAATAGGCATTAGGGGAGTTCTAGGACTAAGGTTGTAAATAATAAGGAAATGTAATCAAAGACTGTTATCTTTTAGTAAGAAATGTTTATGGGTAACAGTAGAAAGAATGATCCAGCTGATTAAAAAAAAAAGGAAACACCAGCTGATTAAAAAAAAGAAAGAATGAGAAAAGAGAAATTTCCTTAGATAACAATGTGAAGCAAATCAAGTGGGCCCTGTGAAAAATCTGTGAAAAAGCTGGGAGCCCAAAATAGTTTTGCAACATTTTGTGGAGCTATGGGTACTTAACATAAGACCTTATTGCTCTGTTGGGCATTTATCACAAAGATATAAAAACTTATGTTCACATAAAAACCTATAAATTAATGTTCAAAGCAGATTTATTCATAATATTCCCAAACTGGAAAGAATTTGGTTGCCCTTCTGTGAGAAAATGACTAAACAAACAGTGGTATACCCCACTATGGAATATCATTCAGCAATAAAAGGAGTGAACTATCGATACCCTGAACACCTTGG
>PVKS010037793.1:0-18381 GCA_004027875.1 Aplodontia rufa
GCCTCATTTGCTCTTGGCACTCTCCAGATTGCCTGCAAAGGCCATGGGAAATGCTAGATCTTCACCGGACCCCCAAACTCCTTTGGGCTGTCTTTACGTTGATTTTGACTCGACTGTGGCCTGGCCACAGTATGCTTTAGACACTGGCTCAAAATGGCCTCTACAAGGAACTTTTGATTTTCAAATCCTCACTGATTTGGCAAATTTCTGTCATCGGACGGGAAAATGTTCCCAAACTTCTTTTCAGGCTTTCTTTGGCGATGTGTGCTCTCGCCCCCCCTCCCCTCCCCATTTGCCTTCCCGGCTGCAGCAATTTAGCGCCACTGCCGAGAGCTTCCCAGCAGGAAGCTGCATTCCCGGCTCAGCCAGGCGGGAACTTTAAAAGTACTCTTACAGCATGAAAGCCCAAAATCCAAGCCTGGGCAGTAACAGAAAAAAAAACAAAACTCTCCCTTTAAATCCAACCCTCAGGATAACTGGTTCTTCCAGATTTCAAGCCTTTTAAAATGCTTAAGGGGCCTACATTCTTTTGCAAATCTTAACTTCTCCCCCTCAGCCAGCCCTGCTCCACCCTCCCACCCTTCTGCTCCTTCAGGTCTCCCCACCCACTCAACCCCTCCCATTCCCCTGGCCTCTTTCCCACAGCTGTGGCTCCTCCTCCGCACCCCTCCCTTCTCTCCTGCCCAGGAGGACCCTCCTCCTACTCCACCCTCATCCCTTTATTTCCTTCATTTTTCTCTTCTATCTCTCTCTCCTTACATAAATGGTGCCGAAATCTGTTTCCTGTTGGTTTTTGTATGTGTGCACACCTCTGTTATGTTTGTCTGCATATATGTTATACGTTGTGTCAGCCTGGTACCAAGTTGGCTTAAATGAGTACTCAAACTAAATTTTAAAAATTGGATCCAAATAACTTTGTTCACGTGACTCAAACATTTAAAAAAACTCAATTTAAATTCATTAAACAGGAGTAAAGATACCTTTAAAATTAACCCACATATTTTTCTAGGTGGCCAATCAATATAATATTAGTTTCTATAGATGTTAAATGTAACATTTATTATTTCTAGGATTTTTCTTCAACTGGGAAAAATAGCTTCTGCTTATTTACACATGTCTAATACCATAAATGAGACTTCATTGCTTTTGCTAACCATGACTCCATTTTAACAGGTATATAAAGAGTACAGAAGTTTCAACTGTTCAGACATCAGCACTATGAAACAATATATACTGATGAGACAAATTCTAATTCTTTATCAACAGGTTTTCTTACAACATTGACATGTTTGTCAAGATGATTTCTTATATGTCTGTTAACTGTTAAATCTAAAATTTGTACTGATAAATGAGTAGCTGTTATTTCAGGGTATCATTTTTTGACATTCTAAATATGTAAGCTTTTGTGTGTTACATTATTTAAGGTGGATAAGTTAACCAACTGCTATGTTTAATCACTGATACTGTTTCTTTCCTGGCAATTTCCTTTTATAGTTTTAAACTGTTCTAAATAAGTGTACAAGTTGCAAAAGGTTTATGAAGGGCAGATCTCTGAGGTTTGCATATTATTAACTTAAATATAATTGGCACAATCAGTTAAAGTTATTTAAGATTTCTCTTCAGGTCAAATAAATGTTCAAACTCTATATAAAAGTCTATAAAAAAACTGTTTACTAGTGTTTTGCAGAAGTACTACTTCTAACAGAACAAAACCTGAATTAAGACATGCCATCACCTACAGGACAGCACTGTTACTGATCCTGATTAAGCAAAAGGCGTAACTGTAAAGCTGTAACAATATTTCCACTTTAAGACTGGTGAAACTGGCCTGCTGGATGTTAAACACCAAATCAAGGAGACCAAAGTTAAGACAGTTAAAGAGCTAATGAAAAATAGTCAATATTTTGACCCTTGCCCTGGTCAGCCAAAGCTCAGGGGATGATGGAACTTCTATACAGGCCTCACAACTCTGGGTAACAAGACCTCCCGATCAGGGGGATCAGGTGACCCTAGAGAACAGAAAGCCAACCAGTGAACGCACTGCAAAAAGGATGATCATTCATGGGCAATGTCCCTGATGCTTCCAAGCAAAGCCACGTGTGGTCAGCAAGACCCTGATCTATCCTTAGCAGATGGCACAACTGGTAAAAGAGCCAAAAGGCTTTTCACAAGTTCCTCAAGAATAACCTGACAAACTCAGCTGACTGGTAGTGATAGACAGGAACAAGATCAATTTTGATCAAGTTGGTCTTAAACACCTGGCAGGAGAGTCTAACCAAAATTCAGTCCTACATGGACATTTACCAACAAAGGCAATGGCTTTTTTTTCTCTAAATGCCAGCTTTAGAGGGGGTTCCCCTAATCTGATTTGCTCAGAATCCCCTCTTTAGGACAAAACAGGCCATTTTTCTATCCACGGTGGCCGGACTCTATGTAGTCTCTTCACTCACTGCCTCCGAATTGGGGGCAGGAGGATGAAGTCAGCCTCTGCCATTCAGAGGCATAGCAGCATCAAGAGGCAATGGAAACATCCCCTGCCTCCCTGGCCTTCCTACAAAGACAACATCTGTCACCTGAGTTTCATTACAGGACCTCCAAACACTCGATCTCCTGAGGATGAACAAAGGCTGCTACATCAGTAAAACTGGGCTGATGGAGATGAACATCAGAACTCTCAGGCATCTGAATGAGAGGCCTAAGCAGCCTGACCCTTGGCCAGGATGGCTCAACTCCACTCTTGTCACCTGGCTGACCCCCAACCTTACTCCCATATTAGTGATAAGACTCCTTCTAATGACTGCTCCTGTCTCCTCAGGTTCACCTGAAGCTGCATAAGTGAGGTCGCTGAAGTAACATACGACCAAAGGCCCTTGCACCCTTACAGCCGCCTCCCAGGGAGCCAACACCAGAACCTTCCCCTCCCCAGTCGCCCCATAAACAGCAGGAAGTAGCCAGATGGAAATCTACGCCCTATATCACCAAAAAGGTCAGAATGTTAGGCCGGCTGGGGACAGGGCTTCAGGTAGTCCACACTTCACAGCAGCCTGGTCCCTGGCTGGGGACGTGCCTTCAGCCAAGACACTGAGGCCATGCCTGCTGGCTGAGGGGCAGGGCAAAGGGCAACTTGCCCGCGAAAAGAACAGCCAATTGGGATACTGGCGGACAAGCTCCAAAGGATTGATGGATCCACCAGCCAGTCTCTTAAAGGACCAACCCCATCTTGAACTCCCAGGTAGCCAGCAAAACCAGCTGCCTGGCGAAGGTTCAACGCCATTTTCCCTGCCTGCCATTCTGGCCACCTGCCACTTCCCATGCCCGCCCTCATCATGGCGGCGCAGGTGAAATTGGCCCGAGAGGAGGGAGGCCAGCCCACATGGTAGTGAGCGCCACATGCTGGTGTGGCACTGGGATCTAAAGTAAAAGGCACTGGGGAGTCACCTGCGTGGGCTGGAGCAAGTTCCTTAACTAGCGCCCAGCGCCTCATTTGTCAAAAGATCATGCGATCGTCGTCCTACTTTGGCATCTGTGAAAGGAGACATCAAGCAGACGGCTGGCTGGAGGCAGCTCAGGGTGGAGGCAGCTGCCTGGGTCACTGGGTGACAAGAGGACCGGGTGTGGGAACAGCACCCCACAAGGAGGGTGCTGGGAAGCCTCGCCTGTTTCCAGCCTCTTCCCTGTAAGGATGGGTGTCAGGTCAGACACGCCCTGGATTCCCTTCCTGTTCCTTCTCCCCTTCTTGCCATGAGCTGAATTGTTCAGCTGGAGAAGAGGCTGCCCATTTGGCAGGAGAGCTGCTGGGGAGAATGACCAGCCGCGGGGGTGGGGTGAGGTCCTGAGCTTGCCTACGGTTCCTCTGCTGCCTGTCACTCTGCGGAGCAAGACATGCAGAGGAGGCATGTGGCAAAGCCACTGAGTTTCCCCAAGCTCCTGCCTGAGCCAATTTCAGAGGCTCGCAAGAGGGGGAAATCTTGCTTTCCCATTTCAGTTTTGAGAGGTTTCCTATGCAGACATAATTTTAAATTTTATTTTTCCCTAATGAAGTGTTTGGAGATGGTGATACAAGAATGGGAAGGAATTGAGGAATTTCTCACCCCATAGCCATACTATTTTCTGTACTTTTTGCTGCCTGGAAGGTTAGGGGCACGCAGACTCAGGTGTGCTGACTCCAGCAGGATCCAGATCTGAAGAGTCTCACTGACCACACCACTGAAACAGCACAGCCCTCCGCAGCAGCCGCCACACAGTCACAAATAGCCACGAACAGCTCCGCAGACAACGGCAGTGCCACAGCAGCACGGCTCCAGAGGTGGACCAGCGTGCCAAGCGGGGACCGTCTTCCCTGGAGAGCCAGACACTATTTTTCTGGCTAGCAGTATCCCCAGAGGCACCGACGTTCCCCCCAGCAGTGGAGAGACATGGAGGAAACCCGAGAGCAAAGCCCAGACAGAGCCAGCCTGTGTCCTGGGACGAGGGGCTGCCAGAACGATGCGTCTGAAGCTGCTGTGCTCAGTGCACACAGCCCAGGTTTGGCTGTGCACCCCAACATCGTCCTGGTCCCTCTCATCCCCTCCTTCCAGCCCAGGGCTTCTCTGCTGCTGCCACCTGCAGCCCTGGGAGCTGCTCCTCTGCAGCGTGGAAGTCTTTGAGTAGGGGGCAGATCCTTCAAGGGGTGCTCCCGAGAGCTTCATCAGGTCCTCAGGCACCGTCTGTTGCGGAGCGCGGCTTGGCTCCTGGCCCTCTGCACAGCTCCTTCCCTTCCGTACCTGGTGCCCCTACCCCTGCCTGTCCCTGGGCCTGCACTCGCTCCCCAGGAGGGCTTGATCTGAGGGAGCTCTGGCTCTACTGACTGGCCCCAGGCACATCCAGGAGACTGCCGGGCAGCTGCGATCTGTGTGGGGTGCTACAGAGCAGATATCACTGAGGGGTGTCTGCTCATCAGTGCTTGTGAATTCTTTCTGCAAACCTGTGCGGTAGCCAAGGTTGTGTCTGTCCTAGAGATGAGCAAAGGGGGAGTGAGAGCAGCAAAGGGCTGCCAGGCATGGTAGGCAGGACTGAGCCACAGAGCCCTGGACATCACAGCTGCCTCCCAGCAGTAGACAGGGAGTGGTGGCGGGGAGGAGCTGGCGGACCCCACACACACTTCAGTAGTCTCTGGTCAGAAGCACAAGCAGCACACCTCTGTGTGGGTGTTGCATGTTCCTGCATGTGTGTTGTGAACACTTTGCATGTGTGTGCACTTGTGTGCATGTAAGTGCTGTTTTGCACGTGTGCATGTGTTGCATTGTATACATGTGTTTCTCTGTGCTGAGTGGATGTGGCACACTGTGCACGTGTGTGTCATGTTGCTGTATGTTCATGTTCATGTGTGGCACACACATGCAGGCATATCTGTTGAAGCTCAGTGGCTCACACTGCAGCCATCCAATGCACTGGTGGAGTTTGGTACCCAGGCACAGCAGTGAGAGACCCACCGTGCCTGGGACCTCGAGCCTGCCTAGGGTGCAGACAGGCTGGACCCTCCATGAGTGGAGAGCCAGGGCTGGGAGACCTGGGGTGTGCTATGTCCACGCAGAGTCTCTTCCTGCAGGGTGGCACCCTTGGGAGCCTCTGTGCCTGAGGAGGATCAGCAGGCCTTGGGGATGAGAGGGATCCACTAGGGCAGGGGGTGGCCTCCTCCCTGCTGCTGTTGCAGCAGGGGCCACAACCAGATGCCAGGTGCAGTCTTGCTGCCAGATAAGAGGGAGGAGAATTATAGGGTCCTGAGGGAAGCGCACGGGGTGCTGGCCTCGCAGACATCTGGACCGAGGCAGGCTTCCTGCTGACTCCTGCTGATTCCCCAGCTGAGCAGCACCCATGGTCCTGAGTTACGGCCTCTAGGCTGCTGGGTTGTTCTCACTTGGAATGCATTTAGAAATCAAGCAGGTGCCTGCAGGACATTCAGATTCCTGGCCCCGACCCCAGAGAACTTGATTCTGAGGTCCAGGATGGGACCCAGGGCTTTGCTTGCAACAATCACCTTAGACCATTTGTGGGTGGGACAGGAGCCCCTGGGACAGGTCCTCCTCCCAGGCCATGTTCTGCACCAGTGACCATTGGGAATAAGGCCAGGGAGGAAGAAGCTGCCGAGACTGTGGAAAAGGCCAAGGAGACGGTGGATGGAGCTCCCTAGGTTTCTGCAGTGTGGTACATTTGGGATATTTCCTTAAAACTTTTGGAAGTGTGTTGTAAACCATAAACTCAACATGTCACGCTGTACCTAATCGTGAAATTCCTGCATTTCCATCTCGGTTGCCCAAACTAATAACCCGGGGCTCCCACTTTGCCATTTCTTGTCCTTCAGGTCTCAGCTTAGAGGTCACCTCCGCCAGGAGTCCATGATGCTCCTCCTCACAGTGTTCAGGTGGCTCCTGCTCACCTCCCAACTGCACCCGTGTGGCCCCTCACACCGCCTCACCAAGGGAGGGGTTGTCTTGTTTGCAGCATCTAGGCTCAGCACACGGCCCGGGGTGAGAGCCCCTCCACGGCTGGCAGCTGCCTCAATGGTGAACAATATTTGCATCAACCCAAATTTCCCAAAACAGAGATAGTGTGACATGAGAGATGCCCTGTCATGGTACATGGAGATGGGGTTATTCCAGAGCACGCGCTTCCAAGGGTTGCAGGTAGCTGAAGTTTTACCACAAGAGATGTGATCCCTGGTTCAGAACGTGTACCTTGAATGGCAGTGTGTTCAAAGGAGGGACAGTCTGTGTCCTGCACTCCACAGGGTCACTGGATCTTGGGTGGCACGGGTGGTGGTACCTGCAGTAGGAGAACAAGCCCAGGTAATGCTCCAAGAATGTGACTTTTGCACTGACCCTTGATGAAGAAGGCCAGCCAGGTGGAGACCAGTCCTACATGGTGTTTGCAGAAGATGGATGTGCAAACAGAGACTAAGGCAGAAGCTTAGCAGGTGTGGGGCACAAAAAGTCCAGGGTGGCCAAGAGTGATGAGGGGGGCAGGAGCCCTCAGCTGGCCTGCATCTGGTTCCAAGTGTGCTGGCCACCATGGGAGCATGGCCCTGATCACCCCTTCCAGCAGACTCCTGGCTGCTTGGAGAAGGAGGTGTCTTGGGGCTGAGACGGAGGAGAAGAGCAAGTTAGGGGGCTGCTGTGATGTGGAAGGGAAGGTGGGAAGATCTAGGGGATGCTTGGAAGCCGGAGCTGGGAGGTCTTGTGACGGACTGCGGTGGTAGGGTGTGAGGAACGGAGGCCCCTTGGGCGACTGGGCGGGAGGTGGTCCCATTTGTTGAGACAGAAAAGTGGCACAGGGCAACCCTTAGCTCAGCTGGATTCCCCTCACCAGCAGACCCCGCATCAAGAGCATCCGTGCTCATGATCTAGTAGGGGAAGTGATCCCAGGGACTGGGAAGAAGTGGGGAAGATGGGGGAAGCCAATCCAAGGGTGTGTTCGTGAGCTGGGGAGCAGGGGGCAGAGGTCGCCGCCTCTCTAGGGTTGCCGTGGGCACTCGACTCCCTTGCTCTCCCAGGTGTGATATGCATCCCCCCTGCTGAGCAGATGGCACCTGCAGCAGAGCCCTCCTGGGGGAGAAGCAAAGGTGTGCAAGCCCCAGGCTCCAGGGCTCTCAGCTCCCCTGGGTGATGAGCCCATCCATGGTGCCTATCAGTCTTGCCATGGCCATGGCCTGAGCAAGTGCTTGAGGGAAATGGCTTCCTGCTTCAAAGAAAGTGCAAGGAATGTTCAGGGCTACAAAGAGGACAGAAACAAGTGTTGACTTGCATTAACTTTATTCAAAGGTCATCAGGTGTATGTAGGTTCAAAAGACGGCAAAGAGATCTGATGTGATATAATACACTGGAAGATTTTAGAAATATGTTTGTAGATACAAATGGTGTTCTTTTGCATATTATTGATTTTTTAAAAAATATGCTTATGTTAGCATGTATAATATGATTCCATTTATAGGATGTTGTACATTCTGGACGATTTAGTTTCCAAAAATGAGCATACTTTCTTTTATAAAAAATAAAAGGGGCATCCATGACATGGCGTCAGTCTTGGCTAACTAAGTAAATATACATTTGTTCTTGATTGTTTGATAATGATTCTCTCTCAATTGTAACTCCATATTCAACTAATAAAAAATCCAAAAAAAAAAAGAAGTTGTTGAAAAACCAAACTTCACAGGCTTTCTCACTCAAAGTTGCACCCTTAGATAGTTTTTAAGTTTTCTTTGTGGTGATAAGTGTTTCATCCTGGGCGTTCTTTGCTGGAGACCCTCTTTTCCCAAAGCCAGGAAAAGGGTAGACCAGTTGCCTCCTTTATCTATACTCACCCCCCTTCTCTCTCTTAAGTTAGAGGGACAGTGAGAGAGAAAGAAAGAATCAGTTTTATAAATTTTATTTGGTTTTTCACGTGGCTTTCATTGCTCTGACACTTAGTTGTGCATGTGGTGCTGGGGTTCCAACCAGTGTCCTAGCCCATGCCAGGCAAGTGCCGTAACCACTGAGCCACTGATCCAGCCCTATTCTACAGTTCTTGAACTTAGATTTTTTTCTGTCCCAGCCTAAAATGAACAACGCTTAAGAAAGATGAGTTGAATACAAAGATAAGACCCCACCATTGCTCTCCAGGAATTTATTCCAAGTGGGGAATGAAATGCAAACATAAATGATTCTAGGATATAGTGTTCTTACCTGGATGTTTTCTCCTTGCTCCTCCTGACCTTCACAGTCAGCCCTTGCCTTCTACACCAGCTCTTCCAGGAAGACTCCCCCGTCGCCTAAGGGAGGCATCCGCTCTTGAACCTGCTTCTCTGCCCATGGCCACCTTCTGCCACAGGATTGCATGGCAGGGGCACAGGGCCCACTGAATGCAGCAGCAGACTGATGTGTTTAGAGCAGGCTTCCATCAGAGCTGAACACTCGGAACCTCACCCCCAGCAGGACACCTTGAGGGAAGGCACCATGTGCATAGTCTCCCCTGGGGGAGGACCCAGTGCCCGTGGAGGCAGCTGCTCCTTCCTTTCTCCATCCCACTTCCCCACTCTCCACTGGGGCTCCGGGAATCTTCTCCCAAAGAGCTGCTGGCACCTGACTCCTGTTTCCATGCTGTGTGAGGGGGGAATGCAGTGGGCACAGAGCCCCAGGCCCACCCAGGCATTCACGGACTGTGCCCCACTTTCCTACTCCTGTCTGTGCTCCTCCCAGCCCGGGAGCTCCATGAGCAGAGGGGCCACGTCTGGATCTATCTCTCGTGGACGGTTGTTGAGCCCTTCTGTGTCACCTGGACTCTCAGTGTGATCCATCAGCAGTGTGAGAGAGGGCACCTGTTGTCGTTGCCCTTTGCCTTTCCTGGCTGGAGAGCAGTTCTGGTCAGCATCAACTTCCGTGCAGAGACGGCCAACACGTTCTCAGCTTATTTCCACCTGTGCCTTCTGAGAACTAATATTTTATTTCATTATTCATTTCATGAACATCCATTCTTCTGGCATCAAGTATTGACCTCACATCTGTTGCCCTGAAGGAGCAGGGTGTGTCCACACCACGTGCCCATCAGCCCCTCTCCAGGGAATGCCCCAAGCCCTCCTCCCAGGTCCTCTTTCTCCTACTGAGGCTCCTGGGCATAGTCATGCTGCTGTCTCTGAAAAAGAACTCCTTTGCTGCAGACAGACGCCCCTACGCTGTCTCCCCACGAGTTGGCTCTCTCTGATTCAGCATCAGCCACTGTGTTTCAGCACTGCATTTGGGGCTCGGGAAGGAGATCGGAATGGCTGTGAATACAGAGCCTGGCACTGAGCTGTCTGGATCCCAGTCTGCATCACCCAACACGTGTCGGGCTGGCAAGCACTATCCTTCCCAGGTCATGATTCCACAACAAACAACAGTATCACCTTTCGGGGCAGGGGTGGGGATGGCGTGGACGTGTGAGCCGTAGCCCATGGTACCTGGCCCATACCAAGCATTTTCCATGTTGGCTACACTGTTATTACTTGCAGCGTAAGAGGAGGTGTCACCGCATCTCTGCAGGTTTGGATGGTGTTATGGTTTAGATGTGAGGGGTCCCCCAAAAGCTCATGTGTGAGACAGTTCAAGAACGCTCAGAGTGAAATTATTAGCTTGCGAGAGCCTCAACTTAATTAGTGCATGAATCGCTGGAATTGATTAACTGGGGCTGTAGGCGGACGGGTGGGACTCCGGGAGGTGGATCATTGAGCACGTTCCTGTGGGATATGTATTTTGTCTCTGGTGTGTGGAGCCCTCTCTGCTTCCTGATTGCAACGTGCTGAGCAGCTCTCCTCCTCCACGTTGTCCTGCCTCACCTCAGGACTCTGTGGACTGATACCATAAGCCTAGTAACTTCTCCTCTAATTGTTCATGTCAGGTCCTTTGCTCACGGTGAGGACTAAAACTGCTGGGTCACCTTCTTTCTGCAGAAGCCGTGCTCTCTCTTAGCTTACAGTTTTGGATTTTAGTCTGTGGTGGGTCAGTTCTATTGCTTCAGAACATCACGGCGGGAAGGCCTGGTGGAGGACAGTTGCTAGGGCAGCCAGGAAGCAGCGGTGGGGACACATGCATTGTTCCAGGGCATGTCCCCAGAGAGTACTTCCTCTAAATAGGTCCTATCTCCTACCTGAGAGCCCACCTCTGAACATGTCTGCATTATAGACCACACCTTCAATCTGTGGGTGTCGAGGGATAGCTATATCCAAACTGTAACAGCATGTGTTGGGAGCTTAATTCCCAGGGCAACAGTGTGGGCAGCAGAGGCCCGATGGGTGTTGCGTCCTGAAGGCTCCACCCTCATGAACGGATCAACGCTGATTATCAGAAAGCCCGAGGCTGCGAGCCCGCGAGCCTGCTCTCATTCTCTAGTGTCGGCCACCTTCTGCCAGGGTATGATGCAGGTAGTCTCTCTCTTGTCCTAGGACTTCCCTGCCTCCAGAATTTTAAGAAATAAATCTCTACTTCTTATAAGGGACCCAAGCTCAGGTGTTCTGTTATAGCAACACCAAACTGACCACACCACCATTCCTTCTGCTTGGAGCTGTCCCCCGAGGCAGCTCCTGCCAGGCCCCACTCCTTGGGCATGGCCAGCTTCTCTTTCAAGTCTCAGCTTATGGTACCTCCTTAATACCTGTCATGCACACACAGGTCTGCAGAGGTGTTCACCTCAGCATGTCCATCACATGCTGTGTCCACATTTGCGCTGACCTTGTCATTGCTGATTTCCCCATTGCTCCTTCCCACCAGGCTTCTTGGTGGCTGTGCAGAGTCTAGGAAACGCACTCTTGTCATTCAAATGGTGTACTGTCACTCACGTCAGAGAAATGGCCATGTGGCAGGGCAACTCCACTCCCCCACGGTCTCTTCCGTCACTCATCCCACATTTCAATTCTGCACGTGTCACAAACCCAACAGTTCTTATTTTTGCTCCTACTGGCTCATTCTCTTTTAAAGACATTATAAAAAAAGAATTTTTAAAAAAATACCAATCCTCAGTTGGACCTTATTTGTGCCATTTCTGAAATTCCCCATTCCTTCCTATACATCTGCGTCCCCACTGATACTGTGTCATTCTGTGTATAACTCTTAATATTTTAGGTTGTTTAAGTGTGTTGGTGAAAAGTTCAGTTTTTAAAAATTTTTTGAGGGTAAAAGGTTTGGAAATGTCCTGTACCCTTATTTTTTTAATGCTATTTTCAATGCATGTGAAATTACAGGTTGATAGATTATTGATCTTTCTGATTTTTAAAGCTGTCTCATTGACTTCCTAACCTTATTTTTTTAAACATCTTGTTAATTTTTTTCAGATAAGGAAGAAATAGGTGTTCTTATTTTTACCTCCCTCTGCTTCTAAAATGATCTTTTAGCCACTCAGCAATTTGATGTGACAATTCTCAGTGTGGTTTTCTTTCTGGTATTACACCTGAGGTTTTGTGGGGGCTAAGGTCCAAGTGTGCGTGTCCTTTCGAAATTCATACCTTGAAATCGAGGCACCAGGGCGCTGTTGTTAGGTGGGGCTTTGGAGGGCAGTGCAGTCAGGGGGTAGCGCTCTCAGGAACGGGAGCTGACGTTTCACCAGATGCCGACTTTCTCAGCACTGAGCCTGGACTTCCAGTCTCTAGAACGGTGTCCAGTGCACTTTGTTCTCCATATGCCATCCAGTTTATGGATTCTGTCACCGAGGCCCAGACAGAAAGACAGAGGGTTTCTGTGTTCATCAGACCTGAGTGTATTTTGGTCATTCTTTCTGCAACTCTTCTTGCGTGCTTGTGTCTCACTCCTGTGCTTCCAGGGCTCCAGTTGTGCGTCTGCTAGACCACTTCGTCTTGTCTTGCTCCTTTTGCTTCAGCCTTTTCTCTAAGTTTGGACTTACTCTGTTTCCCTGGGGAGACTCCCCGCATGTGTATAATTGTGTTTGTGCATAATCACATTTCCTTTAAGCCCATGATCAGATGTGCAAAGCTGCCTCACGGCGCTGTCTGGTAATTGCATAGTTCTCCTGCTGCCTGGTGCCGTTCTCACGACTTGTTTTTCTCCAGGTAACAAGTCACGGTTGTCTGTTTACACGCCTGCAGTGTTTCTTTTCTGCTGGAGATTGCAGATGTCTGTTAAGTGTGGGGCCATGTTGCTTTTCTTTACGAACGGAGTGCGATTTTGCTCCAGCAAGCAGCTCTTTACTTACGATTCAGGCATTCCTTCGAAAATTCTTACAGAATAATTTTTTTTCTTTTTTTGGTTCAGCATCGTCCTACATAATGAAGAGATTCATTGGTTCACATTCACACATACATATGCATCGAATGAGTTGCTTAAACCCGATCCTTGTTCAGGATCTCGCCCCTTCCCCCCTCCCCAGTCGCGTGACTCCCCTGCAGTTCCCCCAAGTTACAGTTATAAAGGACCATATGCTTGTAACTTAAACACTGAGATTACTAGATGTATACGCCTGCTTGGGTGCATTTGGGGTTCTCATGGGAGTCAACTGTTCTCTACAGTACTCAACACCCTCTTTTTCCCTCTCTGCTCCCTTCCTTTCTCCCCTCCTTCATAGCTATAGTCCTCACAGCGAATGTGTTACTTCAGAGTTGGCGATTCTGTTAAACAAACTTGACCAATTTTCATCCTGTCTTAGGTCTTACTGTAGCTTCCTCATATGAGAAAACATTCACCATTTAAGTCTTTGGTTTTGGCTTGTTTCATTCAGCATGATTTCTTCCATTTCCATCCATTGACCTGCAAAAGCCATGGTGCTGTGCTTTCTAATTGCGGAGTGGAACTACATTGCATAAACACACACTAGTTTTTGGATCCATTCATCCAGTGAAGGGCATTCAGGTTGTTTCCATAATTTCGCTATTGTAAATTGAGCTGCTATGAACATTGATGTAGCTGTGTCTCTGTAACAAGCTGAGTCTAGCTCTTCTGGGAAAATACCCAGGTCTTCAGGCATTTCTCAGGCTTGTTAGGGTGGATGTAGGGCTGCTTTTCTTCAGGGCTGGAGGACCACTGTGTCTGAGACGTGGCATTTCTAAGGCATCATCAGGTTCCCACCTGTTCTCAAATGCTGAGCTTCTGGTGAGTTGGAATTCCTATGTCTCCAAGCTCTGTGTGAGTTCTGGAATTTCTATTTAGCCCACAACTCCTGGAAGTCATTCTTTGCCTGGCTAGTGGAGTCCCACCCCAAGAGATGCAGGGGACCCTTGGTTGACTTCTCTGGGCTGCGTCCCTGCCTCCAAACTCCATCCACACCCCTGCCACCCTCTGCAGCCTTAGCAGGTCTCCTCTGCCCTGCAGAACGAATGTGTTCCACTTGCCTCCTCTACACCATGATCTAAAAGGTGCTTTAAGGCAGAATACTGGAGAAATCGTAGGGCTCACCTCATGCTTCTCTCTCAGGGTCATGAGCCTACCCTGCCTGATGCCCAGCATCTGCAAACAGCTGTTTCATGAGCTTTGTCCAGTTTTTTTTTCTTTTGTACCAGGGATTGAACCCAGGGGCCACATTCTCAGCCCTTTTTATTTTATCCTTTTTTTTTATTTTAAAGAGAGAGGGGCAGCGAAAGAGAGGGAGAGAAAGAGAATCAATTCTATTTATTTTACATGTGGCTTTCGTTGCTCTGACACTTTGTAGTGTACATAGTGCTAGGGTTCGAATCCATTTCTTCACCCATGCCAGGCAAGAGCTGTAACCACTGAGCCACTGCTCCAGCCTCTTATTTTTTATTTTGAGACAGGATCTTGCTAAGTTACTTAGGGCCTAAGTTGCTGAGGCTGGCTTTGAACTTATGATCCTCCTGCCTCAGCCTCCCAAACCACTGGGATTATAGATATGCAGCCTGTATCAGTTCTATGGGTTTTTATTTATGGTAGGAGGGCTGGACTGGCACCAGTTACTCCAAGTATCTCCTTTGTATGCCAACAGAAGAGTGTAGGAAGCCAAAAAAGGCAGGAACTGCCTTCCTCTCTGTTCAGCCTCCCTAGCCCTTGTGGCCTCCTTAACCCTTTCCTAGCCTTTGTGAAGCGTGTGTGTGTGTGTGTGTATGCATATACACACATGCACATGTTTAGGTTGCTCAATATTAATGCCTTTGTGATAATGAGGTAGCAGTTCCTTCCATTTTTTTTAAACGGTGCTTTGACAATTTGTCTCTAGAATGAAGTGAGAACCCTTCTAAAGGCAGGAGCCGAGAGAGGCAGGAAAGGGATCCAGTGTGAGTGCGGCTGTGCAGAACGGGTTTGTTCTCAGGATGCAGGGTGAAGGGGATGGAATGGCTATGAGCTCATCATGTTGATCAGAGATCAAGGGCTTTCCTTGTTCTGCTGAAATAATTCTTCTCTTCCAACATTTCTCTT
Organism: Aplodontia rufa; assembly: GCA_004027875.1. Classification (NCBI taxonomy): domain Eukaryota; kingdom Metazoa; phylum Chordata; class Mammalia; order Rodentia; family Aplodontiidae; genus Aplodontia; species Aplodontia rufa. The sequence goes on from PVKS010037793.1 coordinate 14,859, forward strand.
CAAAGTCTCCAAAGTCTTAGCTCAGTTTCTTGGAGTCAGAAGGCCAGGGATATTTAACACAAAAGCAAAGTTTTTTTAAAGAGGTCAACAGGACACTTGCCTTTGTGACCAGGTGTGGGTCAGGTCCCAGGGCGTATTTCTATCTAGAGCAAAAAGTGAACAGCGATTTCCAAGGCAATCATCGTAGCTTGACGTGTGATAATTTCATGTTAGAACTCAAAATCAATTCTTTTTTGGTTTGGCATTCAATATTGGGATCCTCTTCCCTCCAAGAGTCAGAAAAATTAACTGCAGAGAGAGCGCATTTGGACAGTTGATGTTCTGTACCTTGAACGTCATGTTAAAGTGTCATTGCAATACGCATGCCCTTTGAAGATGTGCATTCTAAATTCAAGGAAAGCAGTGGACTCACCTTTGATGGTCCAATTGGCCTTTGTGTCTTTGGACGGCAGCCTCCGCACCTGCTTCTCATCCCAGCCCCTCCCCTGCCTCTCTAGCCTGTGACCCCCCAGGAGACAGCATCCTGTGACCCATTGGCTCTTCCATTCATTCATGCATCCCACAGGCATAGAGCAGGGCTGCGTTCTAGACCCTGAACAAAACACTACCCTCACGGAGACCCCGATCTAGCAGTTCTGTTTTTACAAATCTGTGAGCCAGCAGAATTGTTCGCATGCAGGCTCAGCAACACTTCCTCAGGGCCAGAGTCTGTCCTGTGATGTCAGCTTCCCTGCGTCCTTTGGATGAAGAGCACACTGGGGTCACGGCTATCCTGGAATCCCGGTATTTGCTGTGCATCCTCCAACACACACACATGCATTGCACACACTCACACACACACACATGCATGCACACACACATGCAGCTGGCACGGCACACTCATTGCTGCTTACAGCACAACACTGCACCTGTGTGTGCAGGACTCACGTTTATTCCCTTGTACCTGTGCATTTGTTCTTTTGTCCTCGTCACCAATACTAGCCTTCCCTTCTGTGTAGGCCATTGGTTAGATGAGTTTAACTTTTCATTTGAAGGTAGTTAAAATAATTACCTGTCTCCTGTTGTATGTTCACATGTTTTAAAGTTATGTGTGTGAGAAAGAACGTGTGCAGCTGCCCCAGTCAGCTTGGGTCCAAGGTCAGGCACTGCCACTTACGGCTGTGTGGCCTTGACCTTGCTCATTGTCTGTGTCTCTGTTTTATCATTTGTAAAGTGGAGCAGATATGGGTGACCTGCCCCAGTCTACTGCTGGGGGATTAAATCAGTTAAAGCACTGTGGGGTTTAAAGCAGGATCTCAGAGTGTGGTCCCCTCCAAAGGGTCAGCTATTATTACAGACCTGGGGCGGTCTCTGCATTTTACACCAGGTTCCAGAGAGACCCTGAAGGTTGGGCCACCCCACACTTGCCCTGCAAACCAGGTCCCTTATTGACTCCTGCAGGTGATCTCTTGGGCTGCTACGTGGTGGACCACTCAGCCCCATGGGGCACAATCAGTGGCCACCTCCAGGCTGAGAACAAGACCCTGGCTCCTGAGCAGGGCTCCTGGGCAGGGCCATTCGTCAGGAGAGGAGTGTGGTCAGCTGTGGTCAGTCTAAGTCCAGTGAGGGGAGGGCAGCCAAATGGTGGGTGGAACAGGAGTGTGGCACCACAATGACCACGATGGCATGGACTCTAAGTCATAGGGGGCTCTTCTGGGCAGCCAGGGGCTCAGGGAGGGGTCCAGGGGAGGACATGCTGGGAAGGCTTCCGAGCTCATGGGAGCAGGACGCTCAGCCTGTGTGCAGTGGGTGTGCAGGTGTGGCCAGGCCAGGGCCAGGCCCAGGACACCCTCAGGATGCAGGCCAGGCAGTACAGCCAGGGCTGGGCCCTCAAGTACGGGGGCTGCAGGGGAGGTTAGGTTAGGTCAAGGGCAGGAAGGAAAGGTTGCTACCAAGATAGTGTCTGCATGCAGCTCCCAGGATGTCCTCACACCCACAGGAGGACCAGGGATGCTGGAGACAGCGGAGCCTTGTCCTCCTGCGTGTCCCTCCAGCGCCCTCTGCTGAGCAAGTGTCACACTGCGCCTCCGGTCCGCGCACTCCCCATCCACAGCACAAACTGCCAGACAGGTCCTCAGGGAGTCACCCTCTGCACCACACTTGGCCCCTCTGGGAAACTGCTAGACTGTTCCCAACACTTATTGAACACCTACTGTGTACCAGGCACTGTTCTGGGTGCCAAGGGGACGCAGTGACAAAGCTGGACCTGGATCCCGAGTTCACGAAGCTCACGTCCTAGAGGGAGAAACTAGATAAATAAAGGACTTCACAAGAAATCGCCAGATAATGTTCAGCTGAGGACAGGCAGCTCCCTAGGCTGGCTGACCAGGGTGACTAGCTTGAGGCGACCATCGGGAGGGCACCAGGGAAAGATTGCAGGGCAAGCACGTGGCCTGAAATCCCAAATGCCTCCTGAAGGCCCAGACACTTCTCTCTTGCCTTTCTCATTCCGTAGAGAAGACGCTGCGTGTGGTTTGCTAAATGAGTCCACTATGTTGCCTCTTTATGAGTATTTTTGACATCCATATTTAAAAGCTGCTTAAATTGTGTTGCTGAATTTTCTTAGGAATCTTAGCTCTTTCTGCATATGTGCCTCGACTGCTGGGCCTGCTTGTCTCACCCCGTGAGCTCCACGCGGTGATGAGTGTGCTCTAGGGTGCTGCCTGCATCTCCCCAGCCTGCTGGGGGGGTACAGCGGCTCACCACTCTTTCTTTCTCTGTTTCCTGTCTTCCTGTGGGGACCCTTGTCTCAGAGGTAACCTGTGTCCTTCTGCTCACTGCAGAAGTCTCCGTGAAGGTACTCTCCTGCAGGGCATGGTGGGACATGTCCTAGATCCCAGCTGCTCAGGATGCTGAGGCAGGGCAATCGCAAGTTAGGCCAGTCTCTGCAGCTTAATGACACCCCATCTCTAAGTAAAAGAGAGATAATAAAAAAGGTTTGAAGATGCAGCGTGGTGTTGAGCATCTGCCTCATAAATACCAGGTCCTGGGTTCCATCTTCTGTACTGCAAGAAAAATAAAAGCTCTCCTCTTAAGGAAAGCCCCTGATTTAAGTCAAGTCTCTCCTCTTCCCTTCTACGTCATCAAATCTCCTATCTAATAGATCGCAGCTTCTCCAATGGGCACTGCAGAAGGTGGAGCTGATGTCTGTGTCAGTACTACCCAACTGGAAGGAGGTGTACTTCTGGGTGTGGGTCCACCCAGGTGTGTGAGGGAGCAAGTGGGAGATTTTCTGCAGCAATTCCTGTGTCAACAGCCACCAGCAGGTGGAAGAGGTTGCTGTGAGTCAGGGGAGGAGTTTGCTTTTCTATGAATGCTCAAGGCTGGTATGAAGGTATGTGCGTGTGCATGTGCGTTGTGTGTGTGCACCCATGCACATCTGTCTCTCTGTATGACTATCTGTGTGTGTCTGTGTGCAGGTGTGTGTATGTCTCTGTGTGTATGCGTGTGTGTCTGTCTCTGTGTGTGTCTGTCTCGGGGCATG